>JAQQAE010010846.1:0-13892 GCA_029823295.1 Pseudamia nigra | reverse complement strand
ATAGACGTATAATTCTGAAATGTACATTATCTTTCAGTTTTGGGTAACTTGAGGTGTTCCAAAACTTTTGACTGGTAGTGTATATAAATTAATGTATTTTTGTATTTTGTTCATTTTGAGCATAATTTCGTTCTTTTTTAGTTTATGTGGTTGGCTTCTTCTGTGTATTTTCACAAATTTTCTTGATTAGATATTTAGATATATACAGAAGATATATAGCTAGCTAGCTAGATTATTTTGTTCATTTTATGTCAATTTTCTTGACTATTTTGTTCATTTTAATTCATTTTCTTGATTATTTTGTTGGTTTTTATTCATTTTCTTGATTATTTTGTTTATCCTGTTGATTTTCTTCATTTTTCTTAGTTTTTTCTGCCCCCAAAATCTAAACCTTTGCCACCAGGTATAATTTTGTTACATATACACCAAATGTCAGAATTGTTTTTGAAAACTTTGACAACATCACCTCAGGTCAGGTTCAGCTTTTTTTTTTTTTTTTTTTTTAGTCTTTCTGTGGAGAATTAGAGTTTAACCTCAGGCTTGTACGACAGAAATGAAGAGGTAAATATCACTCCGATGCTATTATTTTCATTTTGACTAAAGCTTTGCCAAGATTAAATCTGTAACAAATGATCTTTTCCATCTTCCTTTTGCAGGCTTAATCATCCCAGCTTCTTAAACACACACTGGGGCTTGTGGTTAGATGTGTAACAATGTGTAAAAATGCACATAGTGATGTATCAATTACACAAACCTCAACGTCGCTATTCACCTATAACAGACACGCCACCATTTTGAGGCCTGACACGCCCTGATATTTACTTGGTCTCACATTTGAAAGTCAGGCACAAACCAAGATGTTAAAAAAAAAATAAGCCGAGGAATCAGACAAGCCGCTCGAGAAACCACTAACAAGTCTGCTTCCTTCCGAAACGCCCTCCCTCGCCCTGTAAAAGTCTCCGAGCCATGCCAGCAAACATAAAGACATAAAGACGTGATAGCTAATATAGTGTTGGCTACCTCGACGTGGCCTGCAGTCACAGGCCTTTTGTTGTCGTGCTCTTTTGAAGCATGGGAAAAAAAAAAATCAAAGTGTTGGAGGCTGACAGGGCTCGGAACAATTAGACTCTGGCTCGGTGACAAGAAAACCTTAGACAACGAGAGGGAGATGGAGGAAGACGGAGACTGACAGAGTGGAGATGTGTGGGGTGATTTATGCTCCCCTGGTTCCTGAGTGATGGCGAGAAGAGCAAAGAAGGGGCGATGTCAGATATTGCTGTCTTGAAGCATGATAACTTGACAAGGCAGCCTCTATTTGAAGGTTCACGGGAAGGAGAGGGATGCTCACAAACCCTGGCGTGTGAACAACCCCGTACAGATGCACGCCCATACGACTGTTTCCACAAAAGTTGAGTCAGTGTGTAAAATGTACATAAAAAAAGTGATGATTTGCAAAAGACAAAACCACGTGTTTTTACTGGAAATTTTTTGAATTTGATGTTTCAAAAAAGTTGAATCTGTCACAGTTTTACTTTGTTGTTTCTCCCCGTTCAATTCACTTCCTGTCTTAATCCAGTTTCCCGCCACTTGTCTACACCTGCCACCCCTAATGTGTTCCACCTGGGTCTAATTGTTTGCCCCCTCCTGTATGTAAGTCTCTGCCTTCTTCATGTTATCTGCTACCTGCTCTATGTTACACGTCACATCTCACCATGGAAACACTTATATGTCAGCTGCGGGCAGAAGATTATTTAGTTTTAAAAAAAGGAAAACTCAAGTGAAATCGATTCATATAAATTAAGGCGTTAAACCCCTGCTTTGTTTGAAAATGTATGTCACACTATAACATTTCTGTGTACTCACTTGTGGCCACTTGTCTCCACAGTGATACTGATTTGATCTACACTTCCTCAGGTTTCTCCATATTTGTTGTGTTAAACACTGAACTTAACAGGAGGTGATACTTCCACTAATTATGCTGATTGCACTCCACATAAGATGAGGAAGAAAAGGGACTGATCGTGATACATTATGGGATTAGTTCGAATCAGTAGACATCGTGGTACTTTTGACTTCCTGCAGAAGATTTTTTGCCTGCTCTCTGCTATTTGCTATTTTCGGCCAGAAACAGCGTGTTGGTAGTAAGTAGTAGGTCATTACAACACAGCCTCTGTCTCCCGTTTTCCCTCGTCAGTCTGCCGATGTCAACCCGTTCATGTTTACCTGTCTCTCGACAGTGACGAGGGGTTCCGCACTCTGTGAACAGCTCTGCTGGCTTGTTGTCAAGGCTCAGTTAAAAAGCCAGTGTCTGTGATAGTGTGGGGGAACATTAGTGCACATGGCATGGGTCACCTGCACCACATTTGTGAGTTCTGCTATATACATATTTCAGAGCCACATATGCTGCCAAGTAAACAATGTCTTTTTCAGGAAAGGTTTTATTTACTTCAGTTCAACATTTCAAAAGCACAAAAACATAATCACTGTGACAGCAGGGTGCTGGTTCAGTTTGGGTCATTTTTCTGCATTTTTCTTCATTTCCCTGATTATTTTTGTCTGTTTTCGTTCATTTTCAGTTATTTTGTTCATTTGTCTAATTTTCCTGAATACATTTTTCTTTGTTTTGGGCATTATGCTATTCCTTTTTTTTGGAGATGTTTATTGATTATTTTGCTAATTTTTTGTCTACATTCCTTCATGATGTTGTTCCTGCTGATTCATTTTTGTGATTATTTTGACATTTTTGGTCATTCATTTTGTAATTAATTTCTTGTTTGCCTTGTATTATTCAGTTCATTTCTTGAATTCTGTTGACTGAGTTAATTCATGTTCATATTAAGGATTATTTTATTTATTTTTTCCTAAATTATTTAGTTCATTTTAGGTAATTTTGCTCACTATTCTTTAATTCCTTAATTATAATGTTCATTTTTGTCCTTTTTAAAAATTAGCTAGTTCATTTTTGGTTCATTTCCATTCATTTTGTGGATTACTTTGTTAACTAATTTTGCTGATTATTTGATTATTACTTTTTTGCTCACGTTAGTTCATTTTCCTACTTATTTTGTTCATTTTTATTCATTATTTTGATTATGTTGCTCATTTCTATTCATTTTGTGGATTAATTTATTTATCTTGTCATTTTGTTGATTATTGTCTTGTTTTTTTTAGTTTTGGGATAACTGTGCTTCTTTTTTGTTCATTCAGTTCATTTTGTTGCTTATTTTGTTCATTCTTTCATTCATTCCTGTCCCCGCCTCATGTTTAAATGAAACCTACACCTTTGCACACATATACTGTTTACCATCAACTCATACAGACATGCTCAGGAATGTGTATCCAGCTGACGTGGACTCCAGTCATTCCTCTTCTAATCAGACTACGCTTGTCAAATGCATATCTGTCTCTGACACAGAGAACGAGGAACAAACAGATCAGGAGAGGAAGAAAGCGAGAACAAGAGAACGTCTGGCCGAACTACAGCCTGTGTTGCTCCTCGGTTCCCAGCCAATTCAGGAAATTAAGAAATAGGATCACATCAAAATATGCAAGCCCTATCATCCGAACACACCTTTCCAAAGGCTAGAGCCAAGCCAACGCAGGATTTAAGAGATTAACCTCAAGCCAAATCAAACAATTCTATGGAGTTTATTAAAAAGCCTGTTTTAATGATGAGCAAAAAAATGACTGGTGACTAAAGGGAACTTGTCGGCCTGGTGATCTGCCAGTGTGGCCAATGAACACACACCTTCTCTAAAACTAGAAACAATCAAACTAAAGGCGAGCAAACACTGACCACTGTTTTGTTTTTAATGTTTGCTTTTAGATGTGAAGGGAACAGTGCACACAAATTCACGCTTGGAATTTATACAAGAGTAAGCGAGATGTCGAAGAAGAAAACATACAATGACTTATGTAACTGGCTTGGAGAGGTAATTTCATTTTTCACAAAAAAGTTCAGCCAGATGGCAAAGTGAGAAATAATGCACCGCTATTAAAGTTCACGTGTATTTAATCTGTTGATTTCTGAACACATATTTCATGTTTTGTCCCGTAAACATCCTTTTTTTTTGTAAATATACAGTAACTCCTCAGTTTTGAGTCTGCAACCTGTTCCAAAAGAGATCAGTCAATTTTAGAGCTGGAAATGAGTTAAAATCATTCAAATGAGTTAAAATAATTCAAAAACAATATGATCTGAAACAGCTGATATGAGAAAGTGATTTTGAAGGTGTTTTAGTACAAAAGGAGCATCTAAGAGGAGGTTTAGTTCCTCAGGAGCAATGATGGCCCAAAAATGGACAGTTTTTCATCAAATGCAGGAGAAATTTATTGATATTAGTCACATTTATTCTAACTTATGTTAAAATTTGATGACCCTAGCTCCATTAACAAAATTGCTACTTCCCCAAATTGATTTTAAACTTTTATGTCCCTGTGACCTTTACCTGTGACCATTTGTTCCCAAAAAACACAGCGGCAGGTGTCAGTCTTAAGGTCAACCTGTATGCCAAGTTTATTGAACCAGGCATCATTTGTTTTTGTGTTAGATGGACAGACGGACAGCATGAACCACTCCACTGGTGTGGGTAATGACATTTTTCTAAGAAAGGGATATTTCACACAGACTGCAGGGCCACACTGACCTTGAACTTTGTGACTTGGTGACCTTAACCCTTGACCTTTTATCTGGAAAAACATAGTTACGGTTGCTAGAGCCAGAGTCTACCTGAATGCCAAGATCAGTGAACCCAGATTCATTAATTTTTTTAGTTAGAGCTTTTATAACCCTGGGCCCTTGACCTTTGACCTGTTGTCCCCAAATACATGTGTGGGTGCTATTCTCAAGGTGAACCTGTAGACTAAGTTTGGTGAAGCATGGATGAACAGACCTACAGACAGAAGGACAGATGGCATCAACCACGTCATCACTGTGGGTAATGGTGTTCTTTGAAGAAACATTTTACACTCTAGGGCGTATAATACGTTTAAGCTAGAATTGCACTTGACAGATCCACACTGGCCCATTTGTGGTCACATCTATTGACTCTATCTCTGATAATAAAGTATGCTATAACTCATTTTGAACTTTATGCCATGGTAACCTTGAACTTTGACCTTTTGTCTGCAAAAACATAGCAACAAGTCCTAGTGCCAGGGCCAACCTGTATGAACAAATGAACCTAGCTTCATTTGTTTTTATGTTAGAGTATGACAGATGAACCATGGACAAAAGAGCTGACAGCTCCAACCACCCTACCCACGCCTCGACTCTGTTGGTGTGGGTAAAGAGTCTGTGAAAGTGGCTGTGTCATAGCACTGGTGCATCTCTGAGCCCTGGGTGAGACCAAATCATTTACCACCAAATCATTTACCACCATGGATCTGTCATCCATGTGTCATTGGCAGACAGATATTCATATTAGAAAAGGAATGGCTGGAGAACATTTCAGTCTACATGAGTTGGTGTATGTGTGCAACGGCATCGGTTTCATTTGAACATGGAGACGGAGGGTGGAGGGCAAAGAGTGTAGTCAAGAACATGAGCAAAATCAGCAACGAAATGAGCTAAGTTGAAAAAAAAGGGAACAAAATAATCCCCACTCTAAGAAACAAAGCCAACAAGCGAGAGAGAGAGAGAGAGTCTGAGAGGTGTGTGGGCGGCAGCTGTGGCATAAATATATAACATAAGCTAAAACTGTGAGAAGAGGAAGCTCGCATGCGATGGTTTTGGAGCAGGTGGGGCTGTTTCCCTCCTAGTGGGCAGTGATTACTGTTGGCTGACGTCCACCCTGCCTGCAGCTAGCAAAACATTATCTATGGCTCACTAAATTCTCTTTTATTTGATTTCAATTTTTTTTTTCGAGCTGAGAACTAGGGCTTTGTGGTTCCATGACAGAATCCTGTAATACATGCACACTATGGTTTAAAACCTGTCTCCATAAATCGAACTGTAGTTTATAAGTTTGTGTATATTATAGGATGTTGTGGAGGGAAAGCACATTTTCACAGTGCAAACATACGTGTGATGTTGTAGATCATCTGTGTTACAATCAAGGGATCAAAACCCAGGCCTCTGATTAATTTGCTGCTTGTTAACTGACACACGCTGTTCATTTTCTCAAAGTATTAGTCACTTTGTCACACATTCAGTACAGACTCACACAGAATATTCATATGGGATTTTTCCTCAACTTTATATACTGTTCTGAAATCTCGTTGAGTATTATTTGTTTGTTTTTTTTAATATTGAGGGGACATTTTTGGTCAGGCGTTTCTGAATGTATGCCTTTTTCGTGTGAGCTTATGTAAGGAAGAAATAAAATGAACAAAAAAATATCAAGAAGAGCAAAATAAGCCACAAAATGAACAAAGATAGGGCAAAAAAAAATAATGAATTGTCAATGTCTACATTTTTCCTTGTGAGAGAGCCCAAATATCAAAACATCTATGTGTATTATGTGACTTTTTAAATGTAGGCTAAAAGATAGTGAGACAGACAAGAAGGAAAATTGAATTTCTTTTTCCCACTTTGATTTGCAGCATTTGCTGTTGCTTACAACATTAAATCAAAATGATCAAAATAAGCAATGCATCAGTAAAATTAATGAAAATGAACAAAAATAAGCAAGAAAAATAAAGAAATGAATAAGGTGAAACAGCAAGATAAACCACAAAATGAGCAAGAATGGGACAAAATTTATAATAATTGGACACTAGCTACATTTTGACAGTTAATGAATCTTATTCTTTAAGTAAGATCTAATAGTGATAAACACCAAATCAACAATCATCAAAATGAATGAAATTGAACAAAATGATGCAGTCAATGAATAAAATAATTAATAAAATGAACAAATATGAACAAGGGATGAATCACATAATCAGGGAAATGAACTAAAATAAATAAGTTAATTGAGAAAAAGAACAAAAATGAGCCTAAAAGTGATCAAAACTGTCATTATTCATGTAACTCAGGGTTACATAGTATCTATCATTTACAAACTAGCAGCAAAAAAAACAGCAAACCACACATTTAAACTAGATTATTTGGTGGAAAAATGCACATTTTACTAATACTGAGGGGAATGAAGCCACCCTATCCCTTCTGAAATCTACACCTATGGTTAAAAGTATGATTGATAATTGTTTATAGTGTCCAATTTTACAAGAAGGAAAAAAAATCTCACACATTAGTATCAGCTGGATTTCATTCCTGCTCTTTTTTCTCCTTTCCGTTCTCTCTTCATGGACACATTGGGAGCTCATAAAGCGTCTGAGAGAGAGAAGAGAGGATCTGGGTGATGTAATTTGCTCTTAACGTCAGCGAGCAGCAGTCCGGTGATTTAGCAGGAGTGTGCTGAAGACATGACAGAGACTAATTGCTTTCATTAATCACGTTTTGCAGGGCCCATTCTGAGGTAAACTAATTGAAATCCTCTTACCTGTCAGGGCGCCAACCATTGTGTGCCGGCAGGAGGAGGGGCGTCGGGAAGGAGGGGGAGGGGTGAGGGGGTTAAGGTGCAGGGAGAGAGTGCAGGAGAAGGAACAGGCAGGAAATGAAGCTTTAACTACAAATAAACCACGTCTTTGTCTAGACAAATCTCTTTTCAAGCCGTAATGCTCTCTGAAATGTGTTAATGTCATGTAAAGTCTTTCAGGGGCCTGCAGAGCTGAAGAGAAGCCAAGCGCAAATGTGGCTTGGGAAGAAAGGCTCTTTTCCAGCATAAAATACCAAATCAAATTATTCCCCTGGCCCAGCTGCCAGTGGCGTCTGAGAGACAGAGGCTTTAGGCCTTAATACCTTTGTGTGTGACAGGGGCCATTACTGAGGCCCCTTTATGGAGGAGCACAACAGAGACGTCAGAACAGCCCGATCTCTGTAGATGGAGGGAAAGACGCACCGACATGGGCAGACGCAGAGTGAAGAGATGCAGGGAAGTGGCTTTGCTGGAGAGCATGTTAAGTACGCTAGATGAAGCAATCACTTTCACTATGGCTGTGTACTTAAAGCAGAGTGCTGAGGAGGAGCTTTCATTTAACATGTCTTAGTGCAGTTGCAGTCGACGCAACATACGGGGGCGGAAAGAGAAATTGATTTTGTAAAACATGCTGAAAATTCTGAAGTGGAGCAGATTTATTGGGCAAAACATGTTTTTTTTTCATAAGTCAGAATTAAGTGAGAATGTTCTGGTCTTTTTCCTGAGCCCATTGTACAGTAAGTGCAAAGTACACAGACATCACAGGTGTCTGTGTACTTTGTAAGTGACATCACAGGTGTTTCACTTTTCAAATTGCATTTTGCAAATGCAGTTAATACACTGTGCAAGACATTTTGAGACTGTGGTGGTTAAGAAACTCTAAGACATTTAGAAGGAGGAGGATGATGTTGTAGTGCTACTGTGCAACAGAACAGTCAAACTCAGAGGACATGGGTTCAAGTCCAGCCTATGTAAGTTCACTTTCACATGTAGTGCATTTTCTGCCCATCCCTTACCCAATTCATTTTTTCATTATTCCAGCCAAGGAGTGTTACATCTCATACTGATAAAACTGTAACCTGTCTGCACAGCAATCACATGTGAAATGGGTGTTTGAGGTCATATTAATTGCAAATGTGTCTCCGTTGTACCTGTTCTGTTTGTGCAAAACTGGGTGAAATAGTTAATTAACAAAAAATATACAAACTCAGTAAAAACATTTACCAGTGAAACACAAACTACAGAAAAATAAAATTTCATTTGGCAACAAGCATTGTTTTTTCCTTCTTGACATTTTACAAGGTGGTCACACTAAAAGTAAACTAGAAATCATTCAATTGCCAACAATCGTTAAGTCTCCACTGACGCCACCAAAAAAACTAATTTGGGTGATTTTCAATGTCTTTTCTTGTTACCATCAGTAGCATCAGTTATCAAAAAACTTAAAAGGATAGCAATGTAATCGTGTTCAGTTACCATAGCAAGTTTTATTTTGTTTTGTATGAGTCTTATTTTATTTTGGCTTTGAAATAAATAAATAAATAAATGTATTAAGCGCTGCATATTCAAAAACTTTTGTGTTATGTATTAAAAAGGGGTAGAGAAGATAAGCTCTTTTACTACCTACTCACTTTCAGACATTTTATTTAGTCTTTCTTTGTTTGGTCTTACTTTATTTTGTGTTTAAGATAAAAATAAATACTTCAGCCACTTTCGAATTATTGCATCATCCTGTCACATACAATAGCGCCACCTATCCCCAAAGCAGTGAGCAATAATCTTGACAAGTTGACAAGTCGAGCAACTTGCGCATGTCAAGCGACTGTGCTGACATGCCAAATAAGCGGACGACGCAGATGTCGATGCAAAGGTGGACATGAAGGTGTTCTTAGTGGAAGCTGGACGTGGTGGTTGTGGAGGTGCAACCAAACTCTTCACTTCCACATGTGTTCTGAGTGTTTCCTGTTTACTCCTCATCCTAGTCTTTTTTACCCTATGAAACTGCATCACGTTATCAACCACATGGCCACCCTGGGTAAATAAAGGTTTGATTAAAAAAAAAAAATCTCAGCTAGGTGTTCCAAGTTGTTATAACTGCACACAAAAAATGATAGAAATGTCTATATTGCATGGTGAGGTATCTGTGAGATTCATACCAAATGAAATGAGAGTGGGTTCTGTCTGTTGAGGGAACATATTAACATAAATGTCACAGGTAGTCTTGGAGACCATAAAAAAACCCATTTATGTGCCTTCATGATCTGCTCTTAGTATTTAGTCATATCATATGTCAAATGATGGTGGCATAAACACAAATTAAGTTGTAATTCTAAAGTGAGCTGTTGGTTTGTGATTACAGTGCAAGTCTTTTTTCACAACATCAAAGCCTCTGCTCTGCTCTGAAAATTGTTCAACCTGGGTGTCAAATCCACACATACCTGTCCACCTTATGTATATTGTACCTTGCTGCCAATCACTGAGGTTTTAGGTTTAAGGAAGCAATCACACCTGCACATGCATACACCCACCCCCCCACACAAACACACACACACACACATTTGGCAGTGGTATCCAGGAGTTGCATAGAGGACAAATCCAAAAGTGATTGCCGTGTGAAAGGCCCTCCTCCTGCCTTGAGAGTGCGTCTCCAGTTACGAGGTCACAGACAATTAGAGAGAGAGGATCAGACGGCCCCACTGTTGTCATGGCACTGCACACCGACTGACTACACACGCACACGCACACATGTATGTGCACAACACATGCAGGAATACAGAGCGTGAAACATATGCACCCTGACAGCCATATACAATCAGTGATTTTTCATCACACGTAATCACAGACATGCAACGCTGTAAACACACACACATACAGGTATAGATTTCAGTGTAGATGGAGGATTCATACTCAGTACAACACAAATACAATATCTGTAAAATGTGCATTTGTTCCCTCATTGAATGGAGATGATGTATAACTTTTGCTTCTCCAAAAAACTGTTTTACCTAATGACATTTTGTTGGGGTTTTTTGTATTCGTTTCTTAATTTCTTAGTTTACTTTTGGTTCATTTTTGATTGTTTCTTTCATTTATCTTGCCTATTCTCTTCAATTCAGCTGATTCTCTTGAACATTTTGTTTATTTATGCTCATTTTGAAAAAAAAAAGTTTATTTCTTTCCATTTTGCTGTTTAGTTTGTTCATTTGGGGAATTATTTTGTTCCCTTTGGTTCATTTTGTCACGTATTACACTTGTTTTACTTCATTATTTTGATAATTTTTCTCAGCTCTCAATAACATTAATTTTCTTGACTATTTTGTTCATTTACATTAGGTTCTGTATTATTTTGTTTATTTCTTTCTATTTTGGTTTTCATTTTGGTGGTTAGAGGAATTCTTTTCCTTTTTCTTAAGCTTGGTTGATTTTTGGATGAATATGGGCTGTTTAAGTTTCATTTTTGTTCATTTTACAGATTATTCTATTACATTTTCTCCTTTGTGGTCTAAATTTGGTTCATTGTGGGGATGATTTTGTTCCCTTCTTCTTCAGTTTGGTTCATTTTTGTTAATTTTTGTTTTATTTGTTTATCTTGCTCACGCTGCTCACTTTAGCTGATCTTACTGACTCTTTTGTTCATTTATGTTCATTTTGAAGATTGTTCATTTCTTTCCATTTTATCAGTTACTTTGCTTATTGGATGATTATTTTTTTCCATCAGTATGGCTCATTTTCTTGTTTGTTCTTCTCATTTTTGTTCATTTGATTGTTCATTTGTGCATAATTCTTGATTATTTTGTTCATTTATTTTCACTTTGTGGACTGCTGTGTGCAATTTGTTTATTTTTGGGATTGTTTTATTCAGTTTTCCCCTCATCTTTGGTTCAATTTGCTGCTCATGTTCATTTTCTTGATTATTTTTGTTCATTTATGTTACTTGGTGTATTATTTTTAAATTAATTCCATTTTGCTGTCTTCTTTATTCATTTAGGAATTATTTTACCTTTTTCCTCAATTTGTTTCATTTTGTCACTTGTTCTACTCATTTTACTTGATTATTTTGATTATTTTTCCTCAACTCTTGATGGCATTATTGTTATTATTTCCACTTTTTGTTCCTTTTTTGTTAGTTTTTTTTCAGTGCAATAAAGCGATAAGCACAAATTTCCACGACAATGCAGGGATGCATGCCTGTAAATGCCCCCTAATGTTCAACTGAAGCCTACCCCCCTGACACACATAAATGTAGGTATAAAACCCACTCGTGCCATCAGCTAACACCCTGCACTTCCTCCCTCTCCGTTGATGTCAGACAAACACAGCCTCGAGCTTCGAGAGCAGACACATTTTGGGAGGTGAAAATGTAATTTAAGGTTCAGGAATGAATTTATTTGCCAAAAAAATACTATCTGTTGATCTGCTGGGTGTTCACTGCTTCCTGAACACCTCTTGTCACTGCTCTGCCTTCCCTTGTGGTGCACTGAGGACGAGAAGGGCCTGCAGGGACACGGGCCGACTCCAGATCTTATCGCCGCTACCATCCCATATTAGGTTACATCCATTTTTTAATTTAGCATACTGGGAGACAAGTCAGCAGTCACAATGAAGCCTTTATGATCCGTGTCAGCTCAGTGCCATCGCTCTTAAACAAACAGACAGGCCTTCTTGAGCTTGGAATCATCAGTACAATACAGTAGCATTGTAGGAGATACTACATTTCTCAAGCTATGAAGAAGATTCTCTGATAATCCAGGGCATTTGCAGGGCTGGGGTAATTTATTCTTTCACTTTGCTGACTATATGCATGCTTATAACCTTCATAGACATGGTCCAGCAGCTTTTTGTCACAAATAATAACCTTCTGGGGAGCCAGGTGCTGATGTGAATTGGCTTAAATCTGTGTGGCTGAAAAACTGAAACAATTAACATGGTGAACTCTGTCAATGTTCTGATTCTCAGCACTGGTGGTTCAAGGAAAGAAACATGAATTATGTATTGTGGTTTAAATACCCCTTCCTCCATTTTATTCCTCCTATAGGATGCAGTCCGTTCAATTATGCAGTCATACCTAAACTGAGCAACAGCTGGCGTTAGCTGAGGTGGAACACAGCATTTCCTTTAATTTAGCAGAAAAACAGTCAACCTTTTTTAAAGAAGGCTGAGGAGTAAAAAAAGGTGCTCAAGTCACACATTTTGTGATTTCTGCCACCAGGAGACTCAAGAGAGGACATAGTACAAGCCCATTTTCAAAACTTTGAAACTAGAACAAAGACAAAAGCTAGAATGTTGAGACAGAAAAATGCTAGTGTTTTTGAAAATTGTAGGTCATTTTGATTTTTTGCCCATAACATAACATATTTCAAAATAGTAAGCAAGAAAGACTGGAGAAGCTATGAAACACTTCAAAAACACAAGTGCAGGAACATCTCACTAATTAGGTTAATGGGCAACACATCAGTAGCATGACTGGATATGAAAAGAGTATCCCAGAGACGCGTCGCTGCAACGTAAAAGACTGTCTGGCAAATTGTGCAACATCTTGGGAATTATGTTTCTTAGTGTAAAATTTCAAAGAATTATGTGATTTTATATCCTACAGTTCATAATATTATTCAATGATTTAGAGAACCTGAAGAAATCACTGAACTAGAGCAACCAGGCCAAAAGCACCAGATACTGGATGAGTGTGATCTTCGGGGCCTCAGACAGGACTGCATTAAAAACAGACATGTGTCAGCAGAGGACAATGCTGCACAGACTCAGGAACACTTCCAAAAACCATTGTTGACGCATCTGCAAAAGCACAAGGAAATTCTACCATGCAAAGAGGAAACTTTGTGAAGACCAGATTCAGAAACACTGCTTCCGTCACCGAGCCCGAGATAATTTAAGATTTACTGAGACAAAGTGAAAGACTGTCCTGTGGTCTGACAAGTCCAAATTTGAAATTCTTTTCATCATGGACATTGTGTCGACTGGGCTAAACAGGAGGAGGATTAGTGCACATGGCATAGGCAAGCTGCATATTTGTGAAGTCATCATCATGAAGATGAAAAATACAAACAGGGAGCAGTATATGTTGCCAAGGAGATAATGTTGTTTTCGGGGAAGGCCATATTTCAGCAACACAAACGACATTCTGCACAAATTCCAATTGTTCCAGCTGAGTGCTGGCACACACTTGGAAACACACAACCATGAAGGTATTGTACACTGTGTGGCCATTTCAGTTTCAATCACATTCAAATCCATTGTACAATTCAATTCAATTCAATTTTTATTTGTATAGCGCCAATCGTAATCACCGATTATGATTCGAACTCATGACTATGCAGATAGTAAACCCAACAGAACCACCGAGAGCAAGCCAAAGGCAACAGGGGGGAGGAAAAACTTCTTTTAACAGAAGAGAAA
>JAQQAE010010845.1:0-13892 GCA_029823295.1 Pseudamia nigra | reverse complement strand
CATTTATGCATTTATCTTGATATTAAGGAACATATTTTGTTTTTGAAGGACATTTACTTTTTTGCTGTTTGCCTGTTAAAAATGTTTTCCTTGAAGTTACGGACAGAGCTATAACAAAATATTGCTTTATTCATTTAATGTACAGGACGTGATTTTTCTTTGAAGGAAGTTCGCTTTTGTCTGTGTGCCTGTAGAAAAATGTTTTCACTTGAAATTACTGACAGAGCCATAAGAAAATATTGCTTTTTTTCCATTTAATCATTAAATAATATATACTGTGTTAGCTCTAGGTTCAACAGGCTACATGCAATCATTTCAATATGTTTTAATAAACATTGAACAGTCCGGCCCTCGGCTCGGAGCAAATTTGTTTTTTTGGCCCTCTGTGTAATTTGACTTTGACATCCCTGGTATGGAATTTCAAAAAACATTGATCAAATGTGCAGCCCTGTTTCACGATGAATTGCCCCTTCCCAAATAATCTTACATTGATACATGTAAAATAATTTCAAATAAGTCTGGGAAATGTACATTTTTTTCATTTTTTCATGTGCAGTGTATAGGATTTAGTGGCCTCTAGTGGTGAAGTTGCAGATTTCCAAACCCCTATATCTATTGACTGGATTTAAAAGACACAGTGGCTGCAAAAATGTGAATGTGAAGGGACTGACGAGAGAGTGAAGCACTCAGAGAGAGTGATTTATGGTAAACCCTAACAAAAACACTGTAGGGTTTATTCTCAGGTATATACCAATGAAAAATAACCATGTATATTAGATTCCTTTTCTGAAAATAGATCCCGTTAATCCCACACACTGCGCCTTTACAGACATTTAAACCTAAATAGTGGCACAGTGCAGGTTGTTATTATTGAAATACTCCACAATCAATAGCTGAGGTATTTAGAGTCTGAGATAAACTCATGTGAATGATAGTTTGCCGATGCTTTCTTGACAGATAAAACGGTGAGGTCATATCAGAACACATGTCATAGAACACATGTTTATACGTTTGCACTCCAGCTGGGCCTTAATATGGGTCAATAATGGTCATTCACTGAATAATACATAAGAGAAATGCTTGACTGCTCATCAACATTTGTGCATTCTATGGCCAAAGTAATGTAACCCAGTGCAATTTTCCCTCAAGTATCAACGCTGTATGTGACTAATTTTTTCACAACTTTTATGTTTTCAAAGCATGCTTTATTTTGTGTAATTTTACACCTTTCCAATATTAGAACTGATTTTAACCTTAAATGGATGAAACAATAAAAACATTTTCAATGGATCCCTATCCTTTATGCTCTAGGCTTGCTCTCAGAGGTTCTGTTGAGTTTGCTTAGATCGTGATTGGCATGATAAAAATACAACTGAATTGAGTCAAATTAAATTGGTTCTGTCAGTGTATATTACCAACGTAAGTTTTTCCTCCCCCCTTTGGCTTGCTCTCGGTGGATCTGTTGGGTTTACTCTCTGTATAGTCATAAGATTTCGGCCTTGAATTGTGAAGCGCCTAGAGATAATCGGCGATTATGATTGGGGCTATACAAATAAAGTTTGATTGATTGATTGATTGAACGTACACAAAATGAAATGAAAACACATTTTTTTCCAAGTTCTTACAGTATTTTATGCTAATTTTGCCCATACATTGTCTTTTGCAGTGGTACTTTATCTACTCCAAGGCGTGTGGTTGTCCTTCTGTCGACTGGACTGGAAATTTGGTTTGAAGACATCTCGCTACCTATCCAGGAAGCTTCTTCAGTTCTTAATGTCTTCAAACCACATTTCCAGTCCAGTCAACAGGACAACCACACGCCTTGGATACCATGACATGGATGACTGAGAATTTTCACAGATATACTTTATCCACTTTTAAGAAATTAATTTAATTCTCACACGTTCCTACAATATGTCTGTAAAATTTTAACTCAAAATACCACAGAGATCCATTATTCTACAAAGACTGTTTTTCAGCCTCGCTCAGAAATGCCTCTTTGTTAATGTGGATCTCCTAATGGTGCATTCGAGTGCACGCCTTCTGAAGTTGGTTAGGGTTAGGGGCTAGGGTTAGGACTTACATTGCCTGATGCATGAAATGTTTTAGAAAAATACACTTACCACCGTTCCTGCACAATCAATCATTTTGTTTCATCTGGAGATATGCTGATGATTGACATCAACACTGACTGCAAGGGGCATAACTTTGCTGCAATCAACTGGCGACTCATCCTGAGTGTATCCTCCCTTTGCCCTAAGTCAGCTGGGTAGAAAATGGATGGATGGAAGGAGGTTAGATGACTGTGTCCTAGTTTAGGGAACGGGGTCTAAAGGTCAGGCTCTTGGTTGGTTTGCAGGTTTTTCACTCTTTTATTTCTTTTCGCCAGGGCTTTCTCGTCCTTGTCTTTTGCATGAACAGTGGTATAATTTTGAATTAAAAGCTGTGTTAATACTGCAGGATATTGTGGCTGTTGTACAGTACATATGTCATATTCTTTGAAGTGTATTTTGAAGTTGTAACAGCTGACAGTGTATACCTGAGCCACCTATTTTTTATAGATCTCAAGGAAACATTCTTAACATATTGTTCCAATGGAACATACAGTATATGAATTTTTGACCTTTTGACCCTTTGACTTGTTTTTCATTGAAAGAAAATGCACGTGTTTTCCAGAAACATTCACCTCATTACATGTAGTGCACAATGAGCCCTACAATTAGACCTAATATTTTCACACAAAATAGGATATAAATAAATTAATTAATTAATTAAATAAATAAAGTTCCATTCAGGTTCAATCTGAGATCAGCTCAAATTAATTCTTAAGCAGAGCTGAAGGTACGAGAGTGAATTAGGACACAACACCAGATAAGTTAAGACTGCCTCCTCTTTTTGCATATTTAACCCATTTACTGCTGACCTTAACAATTGTAGAAATTTTTAGACTGAAAAGATCAATGTTACTGTGGCAAACATGTAGTCACCTGTACTTCTGCTATGTGTGTGGTTATTTTATTTTGAGTGAGTTTCTCATTCATAAAATTATGGGTGTAGAGTTCACTTGGACACTACAGGGACATTTCTCTGGATCAAACACTTCATGTCTCTTCTCCTGGTGAATTGTTAGTGTAGCCATGTGCACCTTTACTGCATACATTTATGAATGAAAATTTTTTTTTTTTAAATGAGGAAAAATATGCAGAAAAATTAGACCAAAATGTATTATTTTCTGACATAGTATCTAAATTATGAAGTGATATACTATAACATTTTTCTCTTTTTTGTGCTTTAAATGAAGAGTAAAAGAATTAAGAGAATGATGCTTCAGTTTATTTTGAAATGAACAAAATTATCCAAATTAAAAAATAAGGGAAGAAAATTGTCCTCAAAATGACATTTGCTACAATGGACTAGTCAAGACGAGTAACAAATATGGACAAAATAAACCATAAAGGAAACAAACATAAATCTATGAATTGTCCAAAATTATCCAAAAAATATCAAGAAAATGAACTACATTTTACAAAGATTAAACAAAATCAGGGCTAAAATTAATAAAACAACAAATTCTATGTGGTTTCTATTGATTGGTGTTTTTATTTACCTTTATCTATGTTTGCTTTGCCTCTGAAAACAATACCCCAGCCAGGTCTACCGTGGGTAAGTGTGATTAAATAAAGGTTATTTCAACAGATAAAGTTGTTCATTTCAGAGATCACACCTCACAAAATGTGTTTTAATGTTTTTCCCCCCCGGATGGTTGAAATGGTTCCATCCATAAAACAAGCCCCTCGAAATCGTGAGACTCCATTCTATGTCTCCATCATTTTAAAACAGTTAACGACAGTAAAAACTAAATGAATATGAGTACCATGCCCTGAGAATCCCCCCCGTCAGTGTCAGCTGTGGATCTTTTTCCTGTCTGTCCTAAAGCAAGCAGTGCCATAAACGCATTATATTTATATTGCTTTATGGAAATATAAATCAGCCACAGTATTGGTCCCCGGTGCACTGAGTGGCATCTATAAAATGTGTACTCGAACATGTTCGCCCTGGATGGTGTTGTAAAATGTGTCTGGATGTAAGAGCCCCCCAGGGTTGAGTCATACATACGCACCTTTTTTTGACCAGAAAAGCTGATAAAATGCTCCACAGGCACCTGTCAAGGAAAAACCTGCGGGGTTATTATCCACATAACATGAAGGGTAGAGCTCAAACCTCAGCTGAACTGTAGTGTGTAGTGCAGTAGAAAATGTTTAATGCCACAACTGTACAAAGAGGATGAAATATTTATATCACTCTGTATCTGTAAACATCTTGATAAATGTCAGATCTTATTTCTTTTAAGTTTAAAGCTGACTTCTGGTCAATAGCGAAAGCTGGAGAAGACATGTGGCTTTAAATTATTTTTTTTAAATGACAGAGATATATTAAGACAATGACAACAGAATAAGACAAGAACAAAAAAAATTAATGTAAGACCAGTTCAATGTCAAAAATCACAGAATACAAGGAGTGAAACAGCAAACTCCCACTCAGTTTTAGGAAACTTTAATTACAGGAAAGGTTTTGATGATTGCGATATGATTACTAGGCTAGTGAACTGGGTGCTGAGAACTGACCATGCAGCTAGAAACGCATGTAGTTCAAAGTTTAATAATTTCAGACCCTATGGATCTTCAAAGGCAAAATCAAGATCAAGCTCATTTAATAAGTGGGAGATGACCTAGAGTCGAATCTATCCTGTATTAAAAGTTGTGATCCCAGCTGTAGTAGCTTTGATAGTATAGGTCAAAATAGTAAAAATTCTTGCTGTAACCTAAATAAATAAGAAGTGTTATGTAATGTACATACTGTATGTATTGAACCTTGGGTATATTACCTTAAAAATGACTGTGATGTTGACCTTTTTCCTTGAAGGCCACAGCATATTTGGAATCAGCATAGTCAATAACTCAGGGAATTGTGCATGACATTTTCAACCTCACAACATAGCTAGAAATGCATGTTGGTCAAACTGCAATAATTTCCAACCCTACTGATCTTCAAGGTCAAAGTCAAGATCAAGGTCATTAGATAAACAAAAATTGCCCTGGGGTCTAACCTACAGTATCACATGTTAAAATTTGGTGCTTCTAGTTGTAGTAGTTATGGTACAATAGGTCAAAATAAGTTTTTTGTAATTATTAAAACTGTGACCTAATTGATATGCAAATTTGCGATTGTAAGTCTTCCTCCTACCCTGACTACCCATGTGTCAACTTTAGCTAGTTTGGGTCTAGGAATTTTAGAAATACAGAGCCAAATGTTCAAACAGATGGATGTATGACCTTGAAGCTGACCATAGCCTTGACCTTCTTCCTTGAAGGTCACAGCATATTTCAATCAGCATAGTCAATAACCCAGGGGAATGTGACAATTTCAACCTGCGGGTCAAAGCACACTAACTTCAGACATTACTAATCTACACGGTCAAAGTCAAGGTCAGGGTCAACTGATAAATGAGAGGTGCCCTGAAGTCTGATCCATCACAAATTTTGTGCCTCTATCTATAGTAGTTTTGATACTGTAGGTCAAAATAGGTTTTTGCAATTATTAATGCTGTGACCTCATTAATATCCTACATAGGTGGTTGTCATAGCAACCCTCCCCCCTACCCAGTTAAGGCAGCACAGTACAGGACAGCCACACTAAAGATCAGAGTTTGTGTCCTGATCTAAGCATTTTTTGCAAATTTCTGCTTCCTGCTTTGTATTTTTTGCGTTTTCTGTCCCTTGCCCTCACCCTGTTTTCCCTATTTCAAAAAAGTATCTTCCAATCCTGACTGTGAACAAGCAGAAAAGAAGTGGTTACAAATAAAAGCGAGATCATCTGCAGTGGATTGGAAACATGATCCCTGCTTTCATGCTTGCTTGGAAATACATCAGTCGAAAAATGCCGTAGGCAGGGGCACAACTTTATGGGTCATATGGGTAGGAGAACATATTAGAAGAGACAAAACGACATGTGACATAATTGAGAGCCATAATATGACAATAATAAAATTTAAAAAACAAAGTGAGTTATAAGTGTCATAAGAAATGTAACCAATGACAATTATTTCTTATTTATTGCAGTTAACTTTGAGAAAATCGTTACTCATCCAGGCTTTTATGTCAGTTGGACAACGTGTAAGTGTGGAGAGAGTCGCAGAGGAAATGTTTTATGAATCATCTGCATCGCAATGAAAGTGGAGTCCATGGTACCGTATGATATGACCTAGGGGCAGCATGTACAGAATAAACAGTAGAGGACCAATCACTGAGCCTTGGGGGACACCGTATGTAACTGGGATGGTGTGGAAAATGTATACCATTTCTCATGATATAAAAAAAAGTCACACTAAATATCAGTAGTATTTCACACATCGGCTACACATAAAGTTACTGTTTTCCATTCAAATCTCTCTCTCTCTCTCTCTCTCTCTCTCTCTCTCTCTCGTGCTGTTTATAAAATTATAAAATCAGAGTCAGAAGCCACTGAAGACAAAAGTGCTGTGACAGTGATTCCAATAAGGCGAACAAGGGCTGATGACAACAATTATCATACATTAACACACTTCAAATTGAATTCACAGGCTGATATCACATGGATTTGCAAGTGTAATCTTCATTGATTTGCCAAGTTATTCCATTAAGCTGCAGGGACAGGAGCTGTAGTAATTGCTTTCACACACACACACAGATACAGTATGTAAGCTATACACAGGGGGTAAGCGTAAGCAGTGTCCAAATGGTTTTCCGCCAGCGTACTGGGTGGGGAGCATTTATCTCTGCTGTGTGCATGGAGAATAACCCAGCTCATTTCCAGCTCGTTCATCCATAACCTTCTGATTGAGCCGGACACAGTCTGACGGAATGACCCACGTGCTAATTTACTGAGGGAATGAATAATAATGTGAAGCGGTAAAGGTAGTCTCCAAGCAACGACGGATGAATAAACAGAGGTATTTGTCACACGATGACGGAGTGAGTGTGGAGGTAATCAGACATGGTAATCAAGCTTGTCAAGAGATAAAGGGAGAAGCAAGAGGATTTTTTAATCAGGCAATGAGTGAATATTATATTAAATGTATTTGACTTCATTTATTAAATGTGGAAGAGTAACTTCAGAGGAAACAATGAGGCATAAGTATTACTATCTATCATACATTTAGACATACAGATGAGGTCAAAATTACTAGCCCAGTTACAAACCCCAATTCCAGTGAATTTGGGATGTTGTGTAAAATGTAAACAAAAACAGAATGCAGTGATTGGTAAATCCTTTTCAAGTTTTATTCAACTGAATACTCTACAGAAACAAAACATTTAATGTTCAAACTGAGAAACTGTTTTTCTGCAAATATTCCCTAATTTTGATTTCATGCCTGCAACATGTTCCACAAGAGCTGGGACAGGGTATGTTTACCACTGTGTTGCATCACATTTCCTTTTAACAACACTCAGTAGGAACTGAGGACACTAACTGCTGAAGCTTTGTAAGGAGAATTCTATCGTATTCTTGCTCGATGTATCATTTCAGCAACAGTCCAGGGTCTCTATTGTCATATTTTGTGTTTCATAATGCACCATATATTTTCAATAGGAGACAGGTGTGGACTGCAGGCAGGCCAGTCTAGTAGACCCACTCTTTTACAATGGAAGCTACACTGTTGTGACACATGCAGAATGTGTTTTGGCATTGTCTGAAATAAACAGGGTCCTCCAGAAAAAAGACATTGTTTGGATGCAGTATATGTTGCTCCACAACCTGTTTGTAGCTTTTATTATTCATGGTGCCTTCACAGATATGCAAGTACCCATATAGAGCACTAACACACCCCCATACCATCACAGATGCTTTTGAACTTTGCATTGATAACAATCTCGATGGTCTTTTTCCTCTTTAGCCTGGAGCACATGATGTCCATGATTTCCAAAAACAATTTAAAATGTGGACTCATCAGACCACGGCACACTTTTAATCGTTGCGTCAGTCCATCCCAGATGAGCTCGCGTCCAGAGAAACCAGCCTCCGCAGAGTGTTGTTGATATATGGCTTTGACTTTGCATGGTAGAGTTTTTACGTGCACTTGTACTGTACAGTAGATGTAGTGATGAACTGTGTTCACTGACAATTGTTCTCTGAAGTCTTCCTGAGCCTACATGGGTATATCCTTTACAGAATGATGTTAGTTTTTAATCCAGTGCCGCCTGAGGAATCGAAGTTCAGGTGCATTCATTGTTTGTTTTTCAGGCTTGGTTTAACTGCAGACATATTTCCACATTCTCTGAATCTTTTGATGATATTTTGGATTGTAGATGATGAAATCCCTAAATTCCTTGCAATTGTACATTGAGAAACATTGGTCTTAAACTGCTGGACTATTTGTTCACACAGTTGTTCACAAAGTGGTGAAGCTCACCCCATCCTTTGCTTGTGAATGACTCAGGCTTTCGGGGATGATCCTTTTATACCCAGTCATGACACTCACATGTTTCCAATTAACCTGTTCACCTGTTGAATGTTCAAAACTGTGGAATACCCCTGTGGAATACCCCTCTTGTGGAATATGTCGCAGAGCATCAAATTGAACATTAATATTAGGCTGTGATTTTAGATATACTTACAGTATTTCAAGCAGGACCCACACATAAACTCACCATTATTACCAGCATGTTAGACTCATAAGCTAAACCTAATGAACTGGCAACTATACAGAACTCACCTAAAATATAGATTGACATTCAGTAATCTAAAATATATAACTTCTTCCACAAAAGTTTATTAAGCAGCGGAAGCTAAACACTAAAGCCAGTGCAAAGACATTAAAGCAGATCTCATACAATCCTCCTATGATTTTGTTTTTCCAGTGTTTCTAATATTAGGCTGTTTGTAGAAAGCTCATCTGGTGTGCTTTCATGTAAGTGCAATAGTTACTTGACTTTCACAGAGAAGCTGCATAATCTGACTCGCTTTGCTTCTAACAGACCATCTTGTGCTGAATATATACCTGAAAATATCCATTGTATGTCAGATTTACTACAAACATGAGGCGTCATCAAGGCTCAGTTGTGGCCTGACTGCTTAGGGTTTCATTTTTAGCTCATCATTTGGCATATTTTAGGACATCTCTGGACTCTGTATGGATTTTCTACAGTATTTCTGGTATTTTGTAACATTAGTGGCTGCGGCAGGTCTGTGCAGAAGATGAGGTTTCAGACCAAAATGTGCTTCCTTTCCCTGCTGAAGCGATGAAATGTTCAGGTTTCAGTTGCGGAGTGGATCAGGGGTGAGTCTTTAAATTTTACATCCTTCATTTGGGTTCCTGAAAGCATGGCTACATCAGAAACACAAGTTTACAAATCAAGAGCATTAAAGCACCTATAACACACTTCTCCCTTTTTTTCTGAATTATCTATCATGTTGCAATAGTGAATTCTCATCTTAAACATGCCATAAAGTGCAAAAAAGTCTACCTATCCCCTAGAAATCCTTAGGAGAAGCAAGTCTCACAAACTCTTTTTTTTCTACTAAGCCCAGCATGACATAGTGTGCCAGACTTCCTTACATGGTCATTCTCACTGAAGTGGTGGCTAAGGGCTAGGCTAGAGGGGAGCATTATCGGTCAACAGGTTGGCACTGAGCGCTAGTCGCTAACACAGAAGCATAGTCAGGCCACCTCGACATGGGAACTCTATTGAACAATGGACAATAAACACACAGCTGGTGTTAAAAAATAAGACATCTCCTTTAAGCCTTAAGTTATTAAGTCTGATTTGTGTAACATTTTAAACTGTAGTGGCATAATTTAGAATCCAGTGTCAATCAATGTATGCAGTTGTGTTAATACATTTACAGCTGGTGGGTTATTGTACATTCATTTAAACTCCAGTTCTATAATCATACACACAGTATTTATACATTATCTACACCATGTTTCTTAGATGTATATTTTATTTTACTTCATCATCTCTTGCTCTTCTACTGTGATGGAGCAGTGTAATGGATATTTATTTAGAACCCAAGTGCAGGGATCTGCAAACCACAGCTCGAGGCCCACTTGTGGCTCTTTAGCCCCCTCCTCAGTGGCTCCCGTGGCTTTGACCAGTGATGGAAGTAACACGTTACAATAAACCAAATTAAACTAAATAAGGACTCAATCACCTACATAGTTACAAAAAATTCAGACAAACCTGAAGACAGTAATCAAAATGAAAAAAATGATCAAGATCATGAACAAGATTTAACAATACAACTAATAAGATGATCAAACAGTATAAACAATTAATGAGCTAACTGCAGTAGCTAACTGAATGAGCAAAAGCAAGAAGATGAACAAAAAAAGCTAAATAATAAACAAGATTAAAACAATACTGAACAAAATCATCCACAAAATGAAGAAAAATGTAGAACGATTACTAAAATAATAAGTTTTCTTGATGAAACTGAATAAATAATAAAATAATAATAAAATGAAAAAATAATCAACAAGATGAATGAAAGATTAAAAATTAAAAATGAACAAAAAAATCAAAATACTGATGGGCAAAATAACAAGATAATAATCAAGAAAATCAATACAACTTTACAAAAATGAATCAAAATAAACCAATTTGCTAAAGAAAATGAATTTTAAAAATTAAGTAATCAATAAAGTGTTTAAAATAATCAGCAAAATGATCAAATGAAATAAAAAATTAAAAAATGAACAAAAATAAGGACGAAGATAACCAACATAATCAGGATAAGAACCAAGAATGACTAAAATAATATATTCGCAGAATGAAAAGGAATAAAACTAACAAAATAATAAAATTAACAAAATAATCAACAAAATGAAAAAATAGTGAACGAAATGAATGAAAATAATGAGCAAATATCACCAAAAATGAACAAAATGCACAAGCACATAATTATCAAAAAGTGAAAAAAGTAAGGGGGAAAATCAACATAAATGAATAAAATAACAAACAAAATATACAAAAATGAACAAACTAACAAACAAGATGAATTAAAATAAACAAAATAAACAAATTGGCTTTAAAATGTGCTTTAAATGTAAATCATATGTCATGTGGCACATAAATGTTCTAGACTCAATCTTTTTCTGATTATGATTCTTTGAAAAGGCGTAGTCCATACACTTATTTGACCTTTTTCTGACATCTAGTGGAGGCTCAAAGAAACTACAAGCACTCCATCAGCATCTTTAGAGTTATTATTTGTATTATTATAATTAGTATTTTCAAATTTCTGCATTGAACTACCAAATAAATTAATACAGGTAATTTACGCTTAAATGTAATCATTTTAGAGCATCTTAAATCGTTTTGCCAGATTTAAGACTTAGTCATGTCCAGTTATTATACATCGATCTGAGACAGCACTGAAGAGGTCATAATGTTGATGATATTGTTCCGGTGGCTTTTGTCAGTGGGTGGATGTATTAGGCAGCAAGTGAACATTTAGCCTTTGATGTTGATGCACTGAAAGCAAACTAAGTATGGATCTGGACAAGTTTGACAAGGACCAAATAGTGATGATACATGGCTGGGTCATTGCATCCAAACCTAAATATGTCGTTGGGTGTTCTAGTGTGCACTGGATAGTACCCAAACAAAAGTGGTCTAGGGATCAACAATTGTATTTCAATTCAACTGAGTAATTATGAAATGGGTTGCAAAACAGGTAAGATTCATGAAGGCCCAAGGTCACAACTTACAGGATTTAAGGTATGTGTCACCATAAAGTCTAATGTGTAATGTCATTATTACAGCAGCTTTCAGGTGTGGTTGAATTCATGCCTTGGGTTAGAACTGTTCTGGAATCAAAAGGAGGAACCTACTCAACATTATGTGGTAATAATGTTTTATTCCCTTAGATACTAGATGTCCTTCCTTCCTTGTGGGGCTCTGTCCACTGCAGGACCAAGACCACCCAACAAGAACCACAGTTTTGGAGATGCTTCACGTTACCTTGACATCACAGTTTTGTCCTTCTCTAGGTTGTTTTCATCCTTATGCTGCCCAATTTTGTTTAAAATACACCAACTTCAAGAGCTAAATGTTCACTTGCAGTCTCCTACATCCGACCCACTCACAGGTGCCATTGTAAGAAGAAAATTGACATTATTATCGCTTCACCTGTCACTGGTCATAATGTTAAGGTTGATCAGCGTATGCACGGTATGAGTATACAGTCCTAACTGGTTTTCAACAGTGTGACATCAAGCATTAAATAAAATTTTTGGAAAGCATAAAAATTAATGATAAACATTTAAAAAATGAACAAACTGATCAAGACAGTAAAAAAATTATCCAAATAATCCACAAACTGAACAAAAAAATAAAAACAAAACCATTCCAAAAATATATAACTTCAAAAAAATAAATAAAGCATTAGGTTGATATTGTGTGGCCATGAACACTTGACAAATTTAAGACTTTTAATGACTTACAGATTTAATATAAAAATGATTTTACCGTAAACCATTTTAAAAGGACTTGCACAAGCCTTGTAAGTCACTGGTCATTACAGCCACGACTAAACTGTGTTGTGCTGTGTTCACATCTTTGAATTAAATGCAATTAAACAAACCTTTAACAACAGATTGACTTTATTGATTCACAAAAGGCTTTTTCCAGTGGTTATAAAATAGAGCATTGTGTATATTTAACCATCTAAGACTGTACAACACAACAAAAGAGACCAAATGAAAGTGTAAAAACAGACAGACATACTGGAAGACATGTTGGATGTAAAATCTGACATTATCAATTACTTGAATTAATCTGAATATTTGTGAGAGGGTAAGTTAAGGTTAAATAAATGAATCGGTGGTTTACATTCAGGCACTGCTTCTTTTGAGCAGGAGCAGGTTTCTCAAAATTTTTCAGTAGTAGGTAAAAGTGTAAACTTAAATTGTGCCAGTATCAACTTCATACAGACAGTACTAGAAGTAAATGTAAATAGATCTGACAGGAAGACGAGGAAGGATCCTAATCTCTGTCTGATAAATCCTTTTCCAAATACATCTTGAGGCCAAATGAGCTGAAAAATCCTTTCAAAACACAATTACATCTTAAATTCTGGCGGTGAAACCCAAACAGTGACCACACTTAAATTAAAACAAGTATTCAGCATCAACAATAAATAACAGCATTCATTCAGTGCAAAACTAGACAAAATACATGTGCTAACACTGCCTAACAATAAACCACAATTTGAAAATGACTTAAAAACACTTCAAATGTCTTATTTAACAGAAAGCCAGAGCTTGACAGTCTGTAATGGAATTATTAAAAATGGTACAAATAAATGTTTCCTCTGTTAATAATCTATCACTGCATTATCATAGTGTGGCCTTCACTTACTATACGTGAGGAAGAAAAGAGTAAAAACAAACCAATCTGCCCTTACGTACTGTTCAGGTCCATTTTAATAACGGTAAAAAAAAAAATACATACTTTAAATTATCATTTTCGTCGTATAATGAAGCTGCTCCAGGTCAAATTTGAGGAAATACGAGTCAAGCTTAAGGGTTCAGTTTGAAATCTTGTGCTCTGGAACATTAATCACAGTGGATCTGAAAAGACTACACACTGCTGTTCAAATGCAGGGTTTTTGTGAGGTAAAAAGGTGAGACCAAGATAAATAAATTCACAATTTTTTCCACCTTTACTGTGACCTATAACCTCTACAACGCAATTGAAAAACAAACTGAAATCTTTCAGGGAGTTGAATTAAAAATAAATGCGATAATGAGGTTGCACAAGTGTGCACACCCTCAACTGGGGATGTGGCTGTGTTCAGATTTAAACAGTTACATTCAAACTCATGTTAAATTGGAGTCAGCACACACCTGT
>JAQQAE010010844.1:0-13893 GCA_029823295.1 Pseudamia nigra | reverse complement strand
TGTGAAGCGCCTAGAGATAATCGGCGATTATGATTGGCGCTATACAAATAAAGATTGATTGATTGATTGATTGATCAAAGAGCTCCAAGGAAACATGATGCGAGCCAAGAGAGATGAAGCCCCAGACTGACCGGACAGGGAGGGATTTATAGGCTCCGGAGGCAGTGGTCAGGTGCCTCCAATTACAAGGGTACCTGCAGCTCTGTGGTGACTACCCTCGTGAATCTGAGAGAATGCCATAAGTGTGCAAAGCTGTCATCAAAGCTAAATGTGGCTTATTTGGACCATGGAAAATGTCACTTATGTATTTTCTAACAGTTCCGTATGTCTTCAGTCTTAATGTACAATGTTAAAAATTCCACTAAACGAGAAGGTGTGTCCAAAATTTTGACAAGTATTGTACATCAATAGTAGGCCCATTCTTAAATGTAATACATTGATTTGAGAAAATAAGTGTTATTGAATGCAATAAAGCCCTCCTCGGTGATGTCTTGCACTCCAGTCTGAAGGATCATTGTACAGTGTAGTTCCACTCCATCTGCCTGCAATATTAACAACTAGTTTTATTAAGCAAATGTTTTCACTTCATAATGTTTAATGAATGTCATTGATTGATATTGTAATAAATTCGACTAATCGCTTTTTGGCACTTACATTACGCCGGCAGCTACAGCTTCCATCTCTGTTATGTAATCAAGGAAAAATTATGCAAATTGTTATGGTAATCAGAGAGCCCGAGGGTTGTGATAGTGAAGCCTTGAAGACGCTAACCTAATTATGTGGCTGTTGTTTTGTGAATGAAGGAACTAATGGATGGGCGGCATGGCAATAGATAAACAACCGAGAACATCAAGAATGGGAACGGTGATGTATTTATTTAACAGCGCGTCGATCGTAGTGTGACAGATTCTTTGTTGTAAATACTGATACAGAGTGTTGGAAATTTCCCAATTTGAAACGTAATATGTTTGTATAGTATGGTCTTTATTTGAAGTATAAGCAGAAGATGTATTACACAGTATATTTTGGCCATCAGAGTGTGTATGTGTGTGGGAGAGAGAGAGAGAGAGAGGAAGCAACAAGAAACCCTGTGGACAGCAGAAAAACTAAAGGAGAAGTGTAGACTGCAATTAATCTTGATTTACTTTCCTTGTTGGGCTTGAGCAGAGTTTATTATAAATGAAGCACTGATGTAATTGCATTTTCCACCCACTTGCCAAACAAAATGCTCATATTGGACACAATTCATGTCCATTGCCAGAATTTTTACACGTTTGGAAAATACTGCATGACTAAAGACAAGTTAAAGGGTGATTGAGGTTATGACGAAGTGACTATGGCTCCGACTCATTCACCACCCTGCCCTCCACACCCAAAGTTTTTGGTGTGCTATGCACATATGGCAAGCTTAAATCATGTTCTGTAGGTTTGTTTGTTCTGGATGGGAGGCTTTAGCTTCAGTGCAAATGTGTGTATCTTTTTATCTGTTCGGATTTTGGTGACACTGTGGGGAAAAAGCTGTTAAGTTATCTGGGTTTACTCATTTTGATTATTAAGTAAAATTTTAAAATCTTGCTTGCTGTGGCAATTCATTGATCATGATGCTAGTAATCTTAAAGCGCTAATTATTTTTATCCCTTTCACGCATGGTGTTGACAACACTGGACAGGACCAAGGTGACTACATGTATTGCATTAAAAAATGAAGATAAAAATGTGGAGCAAAACTCAAGAAGACAGTGAGTATTTTGATTTAAAATGAGCAACATAATCAGAAAAAATAAGAAACATAAGAAACAAAAGCTACAAAACAGTAGAGCAAATCAATAGAAGTGAATAAAATCAGATGAAAATGAACAAAACAAGCAAATAAATGAAAGAAATGTGAACAAAATCAGAAGGAAAAAGAACAAAATCAGCAGCAAATACACAAACCCATCAAGAGAATGAACCCAGTTAGATGCAAAAAGAAGACAAATGAACAAAAATAAACAAAATAAGAAGAAAAATAAACTGCTTGAGCAAAACAATCAAAATGTTGCAAAAAAAGGAACAAAAAGGAAAAATGAACAAAATAGTCAAGTAAATTAATCAAATTAGATGCAAAAAGAAGAACCATGAACAAAAGTAAACCAAACAGTCAAGAAAATGCGGTGAAAAAGGAACAAAAAACAAAACTTTCAAATTTCATGGCTGATTGATTTTTTAATACATTATCAAAGAGTAATAAAGCATAATTATGATTGTTTTTCACTAAACTAATGGCTTTTTTGTGGTAATCTCTTTTAAGATATCTTTATTGTTCTGTGAGGCCTTAAGCATCCCCGATATGTCTTCAGCCTGATGGGAATAAATTACCCGGAACTTTAAGGTGCAGCGGAAACACAAAGCACACACATTACCAGGAATTCTTTTACGCGAGTAAATAAATTCCTGGCAATAAAATTTCCCGGAAATGTTAGTGGAAAAGGGGGGCTATTGTATTATTTTACATGAATAATTTTGACATAATCAAGCTTCCTTACATGACAGCGCCTCAAGGTACAATGATGAACACAGTAAATTACAGCCCTGTCATTTTAGTTTCTAATAACTAAAATGTAAAAATTATGTTTTCTCAATAAAACATCTTTTGACTCCTGTTTATTTATGTGGTGGTAAGTAAATCATTGTTCCTCTTCTGATCTGTGTGCCAACATGAACAGATATTTGTCTGAACCACAGTGAAGGCCGGGAGCTAACCAAAGCCTCTGACTTCCATCATTTCTCTATACACTCCAGCATGTGGATGTCATAAATCCTTCAGCGGATTGGTTTGAATTCGCCATTTAGACAGAGACCTACAGTGGCTGCAGATGTTTTCTTTTCTTTGTTGTTTTGTTGAATAATACACGTTTTGCTTCAAGTAAAAATGAAAAAAATATGGCGTGAGCCCTCTAGTTTGATGGATTTCTGTCTTTCTTTCCTACGCTTAGTCTCAGTGTGTTTGCACGCACCGGTTGTAAATTATGAGCATAACTGTATGCTATCAGGAAACTCCCTGTCAGTGTCAGACCATGGTGTTTGTGAGTGCATCTGTTTTTGTGTGGTTTCTTGTGTGATGCTCTGTCAGGGGAACTCCAAGGCAGAATCCCTGCTGTCAGATTTAAGCTGGAAAGAGGTAAAACAAGCGAGTCTAGTGTTGAACCACTCTGGTGTAAGAGATCAGAGAAGGTTCTTAAATTCTGTGAAAAGTAAATTTATGGAGTGTAAAAGGGACAAAGTAGTACTAAACTGCTGCATTTGGAGATTTTACATACTGTATGGTCTGTTGAGCTGTTGAAGGGAGGCAAACAAAACTTCTTTTCTGTTTACACATATACTCCATCTACTGTGCAACAAGCTAACTAAATGCTGAAATACACCTGTTTCCAAGATAGAGCTGTTCTTCTATGGTTTTGATAAAGGTGTGTAAAATGGTTTGCATTGCCGGCTGTAAGTCACAGTCATTCCCGCTGTGGGTTGGACTATGCTAGGGCTGCCCTTTGTCACCAATTTCATTTATAATATTAGTGGACAGAATCTCTGGGTGCAGCCATGGTGACAAATGTGTCCAGTTTGGTGGCCTCTTTCACCTTTGCTTTTGCAGCTGATGCAGTCCTGCTGGCTTCATTGCACTGGGATTTTCAGCTTGTACTGGGGCAGTTTGCAGCCGAGTATATAGCGGCCAGGATGACAAACAGCACCTCTAAATCTGATGGTCGCTTCATGGTCGCACTCACATTAGGGCCAGTTGGCCTGAGCTGCACCAAGGAGCTGATTGTCCTCCCTCCCCACTCCCCTGTTGATCTGCACTCACATTGGCTCACAATACCACATGTACAACTGTACTGACTGTGCGGCTTATGTTTGATGGTGGTGATCGTTTATGGTGAATTTGTAAGGCAGTGATTATCACTTTAATTGCAGTGCTTGCATAGGAGGAGGTTCCCCCACAACCCAGGCCCAGATAAGTGGAAGAGAGTGGATGGATCAATGGTGTATACAACAGGCAACAGTATGAAATCTTCATCTACTCAGCAGAGTAGAAATTGGTCAATTCCGATACATTTTATTTCTGAATTTTCTGGATGGAGTCCTCATTGGCTGTGCAGATGTTTGTCACATCACACTGTGGTCAAATGTTCAGCATCGTTGTAGTTTGAACTAATGATCCTGCAAAGCAGTGACCTTCAAATGTTTTTAAAATTCATCACATTTTTTATTCTTCACATTTTTCTGGGGTGACAAACTCAACCAGCTTTATTTCAGTTTTACGTGGACTTTAAATGACACTGGAATGGGAGTTATGAAAAACCTGTGCTAAAATGTTAAATATCACAATGCTGTATGTTGGCATTTTTATAACATACAGTATCTATGTCTTTTAATAATAATGGCATTACTCACAGAGAGAAAATTTGTAACAGCCTATTTATTTTATCCAAAATGAGTCATTTTATAAAAAAAAAACAAAGTACAAATACACTTTACAAAATGTTGTAATGACATCTCAGCAAATTATTTGTTCGATGCCTAAGTTGATATCAATTGTGAAACTTTGATATCAACTTTGTTCCTGTGATCAAGCATGTTTCGATTTTTTTCCCTTAAAACCAAATATTGCTACATTTTTTTCCCAGCTCAAAGTGTGGTAGGTCCATGTGCTTTATTGGTATGTGACTCATTACCACGAACGAGGTTTGCGGTTGCATAAAGCCATAATAGGTTCCATTCGCAATTTTAACAGATTTTCTAATCAGAGTTCTAAAGGAGTGGTTGAACAGTTTAACACAGAGAGCTGCCACACGGCCAAAAGACTGCGGCACCCAATTATTTACCCCAAAACACAGCTCCTACTCAAAGAGAATGAGAATAGTACTGCCCCCTAACATTTGAGGTTTACTATTCCAGTCAGTAGGGTGGATGGATTAAAAGGGCCCACACCATGAAAATGCATCTATACTGAGTTTTGAGGTTAGTATAAAGTCTGTGAGGAAAAAGCAGTGAAAATGTGAACCTGATCCGTACTGCTAGTCCTGAGGAATCCTCATGATGAAAGGAACAACAGGGAAAATTGGATGTTTTGAACTTTTTAGTTTGTTATATCACAAGTGAGAACCAATGGTATTCAAGCTAAATTGCATTCATCCTGTGCCTGTGAACCAGTGGCTGTCTGACTTTGAATCATAAAACATCCAGTCATACTCAAAATAGAAAACCAAAAGGTGCATTACTGTGTTTCCAGTTGCCTAGTATCAGAATTTGACTCTAGGTCACTTTGGGAATGACTGTTCAAACAGAGCATTTTCTGATGAAAATTGGTCAGTTACGACACCTAGCAGAGAAATTGTGTTTGTGAAAGTGTGTGTGTACAGTATATACGTGACAAGGAGCCCCTCAGAAACGCAACTAACAACCTAATCAATGCAATTCAACACATATTTAACATAACATATTTTGTTAATCTTTTAATAAATTCCATTCATGTTTGAATTTTTCTAGCTTATTTCACCCCTTTTTGTTCACCCCTCTCCCCCATTTCATTGCATTAACAATTCACCAAAAAACAAACCATAGCAGGAAAATGAGGATCCAGAGGAACCCCATGAAAATCTGTCTTCCCTAAATGCACACACTTGCTATTGGGTAACTTTGTTCAAAAACTCTCAAGTTTGAATGTAATGATAGGTACATTATAATATACCAACACAGTTGCATTCATTTCCATTTAAAAGCTGCGCGGCAGTTTTGTATGTTCTACGCTTAGCACAGATAAACATAACTGAGGTGTAAACATTCCGGAGTGAGTTATGATCAGACATCTTGAAGAGCCCTTCTTTAGTAGTATAAAAAGTAGTTAAGCTTGACAGTTGATGTAAAATATGGAAAATGGGAAATGGTGGATGACGTTAAAATGGTTAAAATACCTTCGATGGGGACCTACAATGTCCAGACCATGGGAGTAGGTCCCTCACCTGAGGTCAGGTTTTAGAAGGGCTATTTGAGGGGTAAAAGGAAGCATTTTGGGGTTTTTTTATGTGGGTCGTGGGAGGAGCCACAAGAGTATAAAAGGGAGGCCTCCTTAACACAGATGAGTCAGTAGTTTGCTGCTACAGAGAAGGTAGTAGCCTGATGGACTTATTAAGCGCTGAAAGTGCAGGGGTTTTTTTTGGTGTATGTATGGTTTCTGTCTGAAACCTGTTTTTCGTTATATTTATGTAAGTTTTGTATGCACCGTTTGCTTGTTTGTCATCAATGTGGGTAATAAAATCAGTCTAGACCTGATTTGTTGCGACTATGCCATCTTCTTGAGTGAACTGCAAAGAACCCCGTTACACAGTCGCCTAGAGGTTAGCATTAGCTTACTCCCAAGGCCCCTGACATAATCAGCTCCGGTAGCTCCAGCACTATTTGTCTACATATGGTCACATCCTTTAAATGCCAACCAGATTGGCCTCAATACAGCTGTTCAAAAACCAGTGGTTGATATGACATACAGTCTATGGTTTTCACCCATATCTGTTGGTTTGTTTGTTTGTTGGCTTGCCTTTTAGCAGGATTACGCAAAATCTAGTGACACGATTTTTAATATTTGGTAGAAGGGTAGCGCTTGGGCCACGGACAAAATCATTAACTTCTGTCACGGACTGAGTTAAAAAGACAATTCTCAGAATTTTTTATATCATTTTCTTTAACATTGATTTTCTTCAACATTTTTGGTTATCTCTTAAATGTGTGGATCTTGATAAAAAATGTCATAGATATTTAGGAGAATGATGTCAATGAATTCAATTCAATGTCCATTTTGGTGCAGACCCAAGTAAAAACCAGGATTTGTTGGATTCAGATATGTATTTTTGATCTGTTGTGCAGTAACAAATTGGGCCAGAGACTTGAATCTACTACCAACGCTGAGATAAGGGGGAGTCAGTGAATGGGTTTGGCGCATCTATGATATTTTTATTGTATGTTAAGTCAATTTGTCAGAAGTTGTTGTCTGTCCAGATCTATTGGATGAGATTGGCCTTGGCAGAGGTGAGTGCCATTCTAGTTTTCACTATAGGCAGAGTTTGTCTTTATAGAGTAGCTTAATCTAGCTGAAACATGCTTTATTTGCTTTCTTGTTCTCATGCATTTTGTCTATTTATATTTATCTGTCGCTCATCTCTCCTTCCTTCTCCCTCAGTGTTTTCATGTCACACGTAATGGTCATTCTCGCATCAGATCTGTGGCCTGCAGTTTAACTTCACACCTGCACCTTGTTACCTTATTACTCAGCTTTTTCTTTTAGTTTTTTTCTCCTTTTTTCATTCTTTCTTTGTTGTGCAATATCAAGTCTTTATAGTGTTGTGCCACAAAAGGAGAAGGACAGAGAAGTAGAGGGAAACTTGCAGAAAACAAATGACGGAAACGTTCAAAGACATAGTTAAGGAGTGATAAATAATATAAAAAACTCACAAGACAATGAAAGAAAAACAAGAAAACTGCAGACAAAGAGCTCCACAGGGGAAAACCAGAGACTGTTTGGAGTGCTCAGTTTTTCTCATCAGAACCTAATTTGCATTTCCATTTTTTTTCCTTATTTTTCCCAACGGGCAGCACATGCACAAACCACACCTGTCATCACAAAGCGGTCAAATGTATCATCAGTGTGCCTCTTTGTCTGTAACCATCAATGTCTTTTTTTGTCTTTCTATTTCTGTTTTATTTGTGTGTGTGTGTTACTATACCATCAGACAATACAGTTTTCCCTGGATAGACTAACCCAATAACTGACAGCATGATTTTTCTCTGGGTCATTTCTTTGATGTCCATTTGGCCAGACATGACAGACTGCCTCCAGAAAACTGTTTGGGAAACTGTTTTGAATTGAGTCAAATGCTTAATCTCTTTTTTAGCATTTTTGTCTCACACACTTTACACATGTACTGTACGTACTATATCCACTATAAAGAGGGGTTAATGAGAAACAAATAAATGACTGGAGAAGATATTTTTTCAGACAGAGCACAAAGGGCCATTCTAAGGTGTGTGAAAGAAAAAGATGCTATAGAAATACTTCGCATCCCAGTGCACACTTTTGCAGCCAATGTCACCAAAAACAGATGCGTGCATTTGGGGAATGGAAACAAAGGTCTTACCCAGTCATTCTGCAAGCTGAAAACCATGACATAGGTGGTTTATGAGCACAAGAACCTCGGGTTAATGCATGGACAGGTGCCAGAATTAATTTTCCCCTCCTTGTGCTGAAGTTTTACGAATGTCTTCTTCCGTTTCAGTAACACCCCACAGACCTGGAAGTCAGATGGAAATCACTAAAGTCAACTTAATAAGTAGCAATTGTAATCAGATTTATGATCTTTTCATAGCAAACTGTTAAGGCCTGGTGTATTACTGTTTCTGAAATACATGTACAGCTCACAGTGTCTACAAACAGTTTTCATTTTGTTACTTATTTCACTCTTTTTTGTTCATTTTTTTTATTTCACTGCATTAACAATTCACCAAAAAAATAGAACATAAGAGGAAGAGGAGGATCCAGAGGTGTCCCACTAAATGTGTCAGCCCCGGTGATCACATGAACACCCTTACTAGTGGGTAGCTTTCAAACACTTTTATGTTTGAATATAAAGATCGGCACATTGTAGTCTGTGAACAGAGTTGCAATAATTTCCATTTGAGTGAAATGGTGAAATGAATGTAAACAGATTTATCTTGTGTGTTCACCAAGGAGATTATGTGTTCACCCTCAGTTTGCCTGTTAGCAGAATAACACAAAAACTACTGACTGACTCCCATGAAATCTGCAGTATGGTAGAGCTCGGGCCAAAGTAGAAATCATTAACTTTTGGTGCGGATTCAGGGCAAATCCAGGCCAATTTTCAACATTTTCAGCAGCTTTTTAGCTAACAATGTATGGATCACAAAGATAAATAAAGACTAGAGCAGAAAGCGTTATTGGATAAAACGGGCGAAAAGGTCCGAATGTGGCGGCCATCATGGTACAGGAAGCTAATCTCTGGTCCCTAGTAAATATACTGCACTTGACATGATAATTTAAGGTAATTTTTTTTAGTCTCCTCTGAATTTCTTGGTGAAAAACATCAACATCTAGGGAATAATTGGTACAAAAATCATCACTTGATTTCTTGAAGTTTTTGGATTGTAGACATGACAAAAATATCTGGATACATTGCTTTCAAAATAAATTAATAATAAGAGGCACCAAATAATTTTTGCAGGAATTGCATACACATACTGTACCTGTGAAATGTCAGCCCATGTGCACATTCCTTCATTCTAAACAAATTGTGACAATTGCAATTATATCATTGACATAAAACTGTTTACCAAATAACAAGACAAATATCTAATTTTGTGGATCCAATAAAAACAGACTCCTTCAAAATCAATTTCTTTCAAAATCACACTAGTCTACGGTTAAACCATCAAACCAAGTCCTGAGAAGTGACAACTGTGTGCATCAAAATTCTGTTGGACTAAAACTACTGGAATATTGGATCCACTTACACTGTCTCTATGTGACAAGTGAGTAGTTTGGAAATAGTGACATAGCCATGGAACAGAGTTACACTAGATCTACCACTACTAGGTGTTACAGTATGTGTAGAGATAATAGGTGTTTTTATCAGAAACTATCATACCTTATTTATCTACACAACCTGTATCACATACACTGCACGTTAGAAAAGATTAAACTTGCCCCATCTTTTGTGACTTTTAAAACACACTGATTACTCTACTGCAGTTTTTATACAGAAAAATTTTAAATCTGTCCTCTACCAAGATGGTGGACAGATATGTCCACATCTCCGCTCTAGTCTTTATTTATCTCTGTGGTTTAGATCTAGACGATAACAACCAGAGATATTTAGACTCACTGCTGTTGCTGAAATACACGTTCAGCCCACAATGTTTCGACAAACTGGAAATGGGTTTATTCCGAAGCGTCATATCTTGGCGTCTCCTCTTAACTCATGCCTTAGTCATTCCCACCAGAGATGGGAAAGGAGTATTTGCAGAACAAATTCAAGAGAGAAGCTTTTGAAAAAATGAGACATCCTTTTGTCAGTAATACTGTATTATAGTAAGAGTGTCAATTAAATGTGTTGAACAGCTGAATTGTCTGTCTGTTATTTAGTAACAATATACTGTAACACTGTAGTTTACATTTGTCAGATTTTAAATAACTTCTACCACTTCAGAGTGAGGAAAACCTTTAATTCTAAAGCCCTGCTCTTGTCATAGTCTTGGAAACTTGGTGCTTTCCGACGACCCAGCCTGTGTTCAAACCAGTTTAAGCAGAACCAAAGTGGGAAGTCAACAGTGAACAGTGAAATCTTGACAAAACCCATTGGTTTCTGAACTGTCATTTTCAGTCCAATCAGGCTGTGAATTACTGTGTGATTTTGCAGCCAAATACCAAAAGTGACTGTATTTGGACATAATAAGGAGAGCTTACCAATCTGCAAACTTATGAAAGATACACACCTGTATCCTTTGTGGAGGTCTTTTCAATGACTTCCACAAAGTCACAATTTGTAACCAGAAGGCAAAGGCTGGGGCTGTGCAATGAGGCCAAAGCAGAAATAACTTAAAGTTGTAATGACATTGGCAGTCACTGAGCTGAACTCCATTTGGCTCCATGGACTGGCTCTCATGAAGTTACATTGAACTTCTCTCAAGTGAATACATTTTTGTCATGAGCCTTCATGCTCTGCAAATGTTTCATTTGGAGCCTCTAAAAAGTAATCTGGTGGCCTACCTTTATTCATTTATTTTTTGTCTGTGTAATTATATTATTACAAATTGTCTGTAAAATCTCAGCTGTGTTGGGTTTTGATTGACAGGTCTCTATGACAGCTTCACTCGCCTGCTGAGTGAGAGCTTTGTGGCATCTATTTATTAAACATGTTCTTTTCTGTTGTTTCCCAATAGAGAGCTTGACTGTAGTGTGGTTAAAAAGGTTACACCATTAACTACCTAAACTGTTAGGCAAAGGTTAAAGAAAATTTTCCATGTCGGTAAGTTACCATTTATCTTACCCATAACCCCTTTGGCCCAGTTTGCTCCTGTAGCTCTGCCCCGTTTATCCAAATACAGTCACTTGTGGCTTTTTGGTTTCAACATGTCAACCAGGAGTTTGCAACTCAATTGGCTTCAAAACAGTAGTTCATAAACCAAAGGGAGATATCACAGATACTACATATAGCCTGTGGTCTAAACCTAGTAAACAGGGCTTACAGTAGATACAAAACTTCTTAACATTCGAAGACTCACTCAGTCTTTGCGTCCACATGAGGTTCATGCAGAAGTGTTGTCTAAAACACTTCTGCAATTAAATCCTGAATTCTCAGGCTTGATAGTAAGCATCTAGGGATTAATTTGAGGTTCTGCAAATGTCCAACCAAAAACATTTAGATACTGTGCAAACAGGTCTGTTTCTCTATTTCTAGTTGGGAGCTTGAAACCATCATCTATCCAGTCAAAGCAATCTGGGAAAAGATTGGAGACTATTACAAACTTGTGCACAGACAGATGTGGTCACATAACTGGCACAGAGAGGACGAGAGTGAAAGAGAAGAGGCGCTGGGAATAGATTGACCATTAATGTCATTTTGCTGTGGGATGAACTGAGATGTTGAACACAATTGATGTCAAGCATTGATGACACTCATTTTGTGTCTGACCACTGATGACAGCACTGAGGGCCATGTTTGCAAATTGAGTAAGTTACTAAATTGTCCCTGGAATAAAGCTGCAACAAACATTTCAGACCTGACACGCGCATGTTGCACACATGCTTTCCAGGTTGCCTGCATTTGAGCTGTCCAGTGAATCATGAAAATGTGTTTTGGGTCTGCAGAGATCAATATCTCTGCAGACCCAATAGATTGGAATTGAGGTAAAGACTGGAATCAAGTGCTTGGTGTCATAGATGCTGCATGCATGACATGTTGTGATGAAACCAAGGTGATTCTGTGAAAGGAGAATGGTGTTAAATGAAAACTGCTGAGGCCCAAATGAAGTAATAGGAAAATGTTTCTGGATGAAAAGCTCAGTAATTCAATTTGTGAAGCCTCACTATGCTTGCTTGTAGGAATAAAACAGCATGTTTCTTCTTTCATCGTGATGGTTTGACTTTAAAAGAAAGAAAACCTTTGCTTTCTATAATTAAATTGATATGTAATTTCCTGTTACTTTAAATGCAAGAATTGTGTTGTTTGCCTAACCCTATCCTTTAGTTTTGTCAATAAAAATAATGTGTAAGTGAAGAAACTCCATGAGAACAAAAACTAAAAGGAGCACTGACCTTTTGTAAGGCCAAAGCGTGACTTAACTCCTCATTACACAACATTATAAAAACACAACTAACCTGTTTCCATGTTACTTCATGCAACCGGTTAGATCAACAGACCGTTATCATGCTAACAAAGACCTTTATTCCTGGAGGGACAAATCATTTCATCATCATTTTGTGAAAACAGCTAATTCAACACCAATCACATGAAGACTGGATGAGATGATGATTATTATATCTGTATATTACCAATTTATGACATCACCCAATAAAATGAGCATAATGTATTGAATGAGAGACATTTTGAGGCACATACAGCCACTGGGTCAGGAGCCCTTATGTTTTTAGTGCATGAGGAAGGTGATCACACATCATTTTCAGACATGTGGGTAAGTTCAACAGGCAGCAATACAATCCAATTCTCAAAGTTATATTTTCATTAGAATTTTAGCATAAAAGCTACTCAGTTAGTAATAATAAACAAAGGCCTAAGAACATAACACATTGAGATGAACACCCCACCCCAGCCACCTCCTTCTAACAATACTATTCATATTGAGTACTGTTCATGGCAAAGATGTAGTATGTGACAATTTGGGAAGAGATGGGCTGTTAATTGTTAACATGTGGGCCCACTTACAATATTCAGAACCCATGAACATGATGCCATAATGCTCCTCTTGCTACAAAGGCTCTCAATTTTACTCATGAATATGAGATTATGAACAAAAACTGATAGAACTACAATTACGATGTTAACTTTGCATCTTTCTAAAGATGTTCTTTCATGCCCTCCGACGGAGTTAGTCCTGACACAATTACATGTATTGTATTAAAATACATGATATAATTAGCGTGGGACACTACATAGCAATAAGGACTCACAGTCAGTTCTTTTGTCTAATGGAGTCACTTACTCTTGTAACCAAGTAATGATGCTTTTCAGTGAAGCAGGCAATTGTGCATGAGAGAAAAAATCTAATTGCACCCTGTCATATATCTGATATTGGTCTTACTACAATTATTCCACTTAGACATGTTTTCTGAATGGTTTGATTATCAGGCCACATGGATCACGTAAGGTATGTGATGCATAAAATAGAATATTTTTCAAAGCTTATTCAGATCAGTGCTGGATTAAAGTTATCTGAGGTAACACTATTGTAGCAGCTGATTACAGTTACAATGTGTGACCTATACGAGGTACGTATGTCTGTTAAATAATGAGACTGTGCTTATGAGGACAAAACCCTGTTGTTCAGTCACACCAAGTGTTATATATTACTCACACGGTGTGAGCTCTGTTAATATGCCTTAATGTCAGTGCACTTTTCTAGTATTTCAGATGTCAATCGACACCTTTGATGCAGAGGAGGCATAATTAATCACAAATTTATTCTTATCAACTTTTGGGTCATGTATATTAAAGGTTGGGCACACACTGCTAGTTACTAGATTCTTTAAGGAGGTTTTCCCAACGATAGGGCAATCAGTTCTTGGTATCATCAACAGCAGTTTGTCATCCGGTGTGGTTCCTGCCAATCTTAAACA
>JAQQAE010010843.1:0-13895 GCA_029823295.1 Pseudamia nigra | reverse complement strand
TGGTTGTCTGTCTCTATGTGTCAGCCCTGCGATGAACTGGCGACTCATCCAGGGTGTACCCTGCCTTCGTTCAAGTCTGCTGGGATAGGCTCCAGCACCCCCCCCCCCCGACCCTCAAGAGGATTAAGGGGTAGAAAATGGATGGATGGATGGATCATCAGAGGGCCTGAACAGGGTCGAGCATGTGACCTGAATGTTATTTGTGCCATTTTTGAAGCACTGGGATGTCTACCAGTTTTGATAGGTAACACATTTTTTGGTATTTTCTCAGACAGCAGGGGAAGGTTTATCATGATGCAGACTTTCAGCTCCCTAGGCCGTGTGGTTCTAGAGATATTGAGATTTAAAATTAGACAAAAAAATAAGTCCCAACAAAATCGACACGTACCCCCCCCCCTCCACTTAATTGTCTGTATCTTGAAAAGTCCTTATCCAAATGCACTGAAGTTTTTATGTTTCACCTATTGGATAAATGAGGCATAACTGGTAAAATTGTCAGAATTTTTTGAGACCGAAGTGCATGTGGCATTTGTTGCAATGGCATGGAATGACCCAGAACCTTTCTAGGGAATGTGTAGTTTTTAATCACATGACATCACCCCGAAGTGCAACTACCACACTTAAGTCCTCCACAAACCCAGACTGTCACAAAACGAAAGGTTGAAATTAAAGTGTATGTTTACCAGTCATTTGGCTCATGCTATCGACTTCTCCAGAGACTGACATTTTGCTGTGCAGCTTTTAAAAAGAATTTCCTTGAAGCCATATCGTGTATGTGTCCCGCAGCGTCTGATGAAGTACGCCGCTGACATTTCAATGGCCCGTGTGACAAATGGCCTCATTCCTCTGCTCACATTAGGAGAAGCACAACAAAGCATCAAACATGTTAAACGACGAGCACCACAGGACAGAAAGAGATGATGTGGCAGCGATTATCACAGCCATGTTGATCCTGTCATAGTGTGTCATTAACAGAAGTTTCAGCATCGCACAGTCTGGAACATGAATCAGGAAGGTTTAAACTGGATTCCTCTTATTAGTAATATCTGAGAGGAAGTTTGCTTCTCATTAAACTAGTGCAAAAAGAAAGAGCTCAGGTTAAAGAGCTGAAGGCAAAATTATTTCCTTTATTAAAATGACAAGGGTTTTATGCGCATTTACAACATCAACAAACTAAAGTAAATAAGCAACAATTACAAGAATGTCAGAGTGCACTGTATGATAAATAATAAATAATTTTTTAAAAAGCCATTTAGTTCTTTAAAGGTCCCATATCTTAACACTTAAATGTTTACCTCTAATGCTAAATGTTTTGCTGATTTTTTAAAGGGTCACTTTTCATCAGAAATTGCTCTGATTGGCTGAACAGCAGGTCGTTGCTCAGGTGACCTGGGATAATATTTGGACATAAGGACACAGTATCCACTATAAGGGCATTTTCATAGCCAGTTTTATGGAAAAAAGTCAGGAGCATTGACAGTTGCTCGTGGGGTTGGCCTAATTTATGATTGGTCTATGATTGATTATGACTTGTAATGTGAGACAATCTGAAACGCCTTGTTTCTACTGTTGTCCATTTGTTGTGGGGATTTTTTAGGTGTGGCACCACTGAGCATGTTCAGATTTTCACAGCTTTTGTTTTACACCAGAGTTCATACAAACCTGGAAACGCAATAAAGATATTTTTACAATATGAGATCTTTATTGTGCTTGAGAATTCCCTGAAAATGGCTAAAATTCCTGCAGTTATAATCATTTAAAATTGATATTTGAATCTACTAGCGCTGAAAGACAACCTTAAACTAGAAAAAAATGACATTGAGAGGAAATGTAACTCCTGGATACATCCACTCTGGAATTTCCATCTTCTATCAAATTAGGGATTAAATTCCTGATGATGTCGTCTTTGAAATATATTATATTGTATTGAACCATGAAGCGCCTGGAGATAATGTTGGGAGTTATATAAATAAAACTGAATTGAATAGAATGGAACTGGATTGATGTTTTTAACTTAAAGTCCTCTTTACATTTTGTAATTATTTTTGGCACATTAAGGTTTTTCCTCATTTATTTTGGGTGATGGAACAAAAGGTTTAAATTAAAGCCTGTTTGAAGACAGTGGCTAAGGAAACATTCACAGACAGAATATGACAATTTGCAAGTTGAATTTGGTTGAGAACAAATGATCTCCAAAATAATACTCATAATTTTGCAAATAAGTTATTTTTCACATTAATCAAAACAAAAATTTTAATTATTTGGATTAATGTCTGTCTATTTCCACAACCTTAGCCATTTTGGCCAGTGCTCCTTATTTTTAATGGATTTTGTTCCATTCTTGATTATTTTGTTTGATTTCATTTATTTGTTTTAATATTTTGTTCATACTGTATTTTGAATTTTGTCAGTGTTGTGGATTATTTTTTTCATTTTCTGGATTGTTTTATGCACATTTCTGTTCATTTTATGTAAACCTGATTGTTATGAACTCAACAACATACACACGTTACACATACTAAATACATAAATTGCTATGTTATATAGATTTTTGAGTTTAGGACAGGTCAAATGACCTCAAAAGGCAGTTTGGACTCATGGAGACAACACACCCAGATATAAAACAAACACATACACACACTTTGCCCGTCTGTGTGAACATGACTTGATATTGTCAGGAAATGGCATCAAATAATCACTAACTCTGTCCTCTGTTCTTTTTCCGACAGAGATTGATGCAGTACCTAGCCTCCAGAAACACGCTCTTCAACCTCAACAACTTTCTAGATAAGGCTGCACTACAAGGTGATTTAATGCCATTTGGCTGTTTGTTAACTCAGCAGCGCTGTACATCTTATAGAATGACTTTATGTCGGGCTCTCCTTGGCTCTGTTACACTATCAATAAGCCTTTTTCAGAGTTTTAGAGGAAAGCCACAGTCCTGAAAGCAGAGATATAGACAAATGTGCTGTGTTTGGTTCAATAAAGTGTTAAATGTCTCGGAAAGTTTGAGAATATTGAAACAAATTTCAAAGTGAGGTGAAGCATTCCCCTGCTGACACATCAGGAAAAGTGGATTTATATGAGAAAGCTTTATGTTTTCATGTGAACAGGATTATAGCCTCTTAGCCTGGTGTGTAACTAGGTTAACGGTCTCTAACTGAAGCGGACCCTCTCTGTCCCACAGGTTATAACATGTCAACCTTCATCAGACGCTACAGCCGTTACCTGAATGAAAAAGCCATGTCTTACAGACTAGCAGCCGTGGACTTCACCAAGATGAAGAGAGGGTAACAAACTCTGGCAGAAACTACACCAAGAACACGTGTTTGCAGTATTCACAGATTACTGCACAGATTACTGCTTATGTGCAACATGAGTCAAGCTGTGTTTACTATACTTATACAGACTGGAATCCAATTCTTTATTCAATTACATAAGAATCATACTGAGAAACCTGTTATTACTGTTTCATATTATGTCACTTTGTTTCAGTCATTTGTTTCTGGAATAGGGGTCATTGCTGCTCCGGAAAAGATCATTTACAGTTACTATAAAGTGACTGAACCAATTTGGTTGAAAATTACTGTGGTTATCGAACATTATAAGATCTTAAACCTATCAACTTTTCAGATAGGTGGTGTTATTGCTTGTAACCAGAAAAGCCACTCAAAATTCTGCTATTCAGTGGCTGTGTGTTTCAGCAGATACCTCGATTGCATTCAGTCGTACATTCTAGTCTGAGAGGGAACCACACTTCTGCACTGCCTCTGGGCTTTTCCAGACTGTAGAAAATCTACCCGTGATGGAAAATGGACTTCTTCACTTAGACCTAAATAACATTTTAAATTCAGGACTTTTACTTGTATTGGAGTATCTGTACACCATGTAAGGCTGCACAGTTTAACTAAAATGTTGTACTGTGATTCTACTGTGACTGATTACATGATGCTGATTTGATACTACTTACTTGGTTCCCAATTTGGGATGTGTATTGTTCAGTTCATGTGTAAAAAACTATACAGAATAAATATACAAAAGTTTAAATGCAAAGAAAGTAGTGATAATGAATTTTTTATGAAACACTAAAGTCAAGTCACCACTAAAAGCTAAGATTGTGGATAGTTTTTCCTCCAATTCTGCAAATTAACTTGATCTAAAATTTCAGCCTTTTGTGGTTATATAAATGACATATTGTGATTTCAACTGCAGTTTGATTAATTGCTCTGCTTCAGCAGTATTGTTTCTCAAATTGTTCTTAATAAAGGATTTGTGTGTTTCTTCCAGATCTGTCACATTTGTAGGCAACTCGTTCTCCATAATAAACTTAAAAATGAACAAACAAAACTTTCCTTGATGGACTGTTAAATTATAGTGCATTTAAACAGAATGGAAGAATTACATAAATAGTGTGCAGACATGTAAAAGTAATTGGTTATGTGACATTAGTCCTTTCTGTCCTTGAGTCATTTCCTCTTATTCATTTGATTTCTAAGTCTGTGCTTGTTGCTGTGTTTTTCATCAGGGCTGATGGCGTAATGCGCACCATGAACACAGAGAAGCTGATTAAGACTCTGCCCATCATTCAAACCCAGCTGGATGCACTGCTGGATTTCCAGGTAAATCTCTGCTTAAATGCACAGTATTATTATTACACAGTATTATATACCTGAAATATGGAACAGTCATCACAATATGTATCTTGGCATGAGCTCACATGACATTTTTTGCTTTTGTTTTCTCTCCAGCCAAACTCCAATGAGCTGACCAACGGAGTGATCAACACCGCTTTTATGCTGCTGTTTAAAGACTCCATACGGTTGTTTGCGGCTTACAACGAAGGGGTCATCAACATGCTGGGTAAAAGCATCCTAATTTAAGGATAAGTCGATCCTCGCTTCATCTCTCAAATATAAAGACTAGAAGAACGCTTTTTTCTTTTTACCCCATTAATTATTAAACCAGAGAAGAATCAGTTGCTTAAACAGAGGGTCAAATTCTCGACTGTGAAATTTATTAAATGATTTATTGCCTAATTGACCTGATCAGGGATACTTCTCTGCCTTCTTACATTCTGTTTCATCCTGCAGAGAGACAGTATTAAGTAGCACAGTTTTCCACAGTTTACTTCTGGGGACCTGCTTTTTAAAAATGACACCACACCTCATTTTACAAAAGGCTGGTTCTGTAATCACAAGAAAAATGATTATTACCATTCAAAAATTCTATAATTATCCACCTAATAAATACCGTACCTGCGATGCATGCCCAAGTTTCTATCTGTTTTTTCTTCCTCCTCTTACTTATGTCCTCTTCTTCTCTTAAAACTTGAGAGGAGGAGGTCAGAGAAGAGACAAAAGACACAAGTAGACATAGAGCAACAAGCAACACAGACACTGGACAGACACAGGACCAGTCGACGACCAGCAACCACATCAAGAACATGTAGAGATCTGCATGAAGGATAGGGAGACAGAGAACAGAGGCGGAGCCAGCACAGCACTACGGGGAAGACCTAGACCATCGTCAAAGGCGATAAAACCAGATATTGGTTTAACAGCCCCGTGTCCATGCATGCACTGTCTGCATACCTGGCATGACAACACGACAGGCTGAAAATGTCTGAACCAATCTACTGATCACTATAATCTCTATCTGGTCAATATTTGAGATAGCTGGTGCTATTGCTTCGGGAGTAGGGAGCATTACTAGTTGAAAAATTTTTTTAAAGTTTGCTATTGCTTGATAGTGGCTAAACCAATTTAGTTGAAATCTGCAACTACTATGAAACCAACATTAGATTGTAAACCTCTCAACTTTTGGGCACAGTACCACTGCTGTAAAGAGAAAAGACTCAAAATTCTGCTCTTCACTGGCTGTGTATTTTGGTAGATATCTTGATTGCAGATGATCGAACAAATTGTAGTCTGAGAGGAAACTAGGCCTCTGCACCCCCTCTAGGCTTTTCCACACTGTAGAAAATCTACCTGGTGATGGAAGATTTGGGAAGATTCTGGCCACCCACAGTTGTTTTATATAATGCGCAGGGGCTGAATACATGATTGACAGCTTTCATGACCAATCACTGTTAAGATCAGCCTAAATGTGACTCCAGATCTGCTGCTCTGTGTCTTGGCACAGAAGAAGCACGGCAGCTCCCAAACCAGTGATATTTTGGCTTCACCCTCAATGACACAAAACACCGTCATATCATCTACATTTATATTTAGTCTTCTGATGTTAGAGGAGAGAGTTGAAGAGGAAAGATGTATATTTTCAAATATGAGTGTTTCTTATCCTACCCATTTTGAAATTAGCCATGACCTTGACCTTTCCAGTTGAATGTCACAGCACATTCGAAATCATAACAATAACCTGGGGGTATATAATAATTTGAACCTGAATACATTGCTAATAAATATGCAAATTAGGTGCTGGTTGCCATTGTGACCCTTCCCAATACCCTGACTGCCCATGTGCCAAGTTTGGTTAGTTTGAGTTCAGGGACTTTGGTGATACAGTATTCTGGAGTATTCTGACTGACATATGTACGACCTTGAAATTAACCGTCACCATACATAACTACAAACAGAGCTCTCGACTATAGCCCCTGCCTAACTGTGTTCAGGCGGGGGATGATAATCCTGAATGGGTAAGCCAGCCATTTTGAAGACATATATGAAAGGAAAGATCCAAACTTTATTTTAAGTTTAAGGTATATAGAAAAACTAGCACAAAACACAATCCGACCCAAACTTCACATAAGCACAGGGGCATACGTGAATGTTACATTTTGAGCCTTTGTATGTCTGTTTTTATTTCCTTTCATCACTAAAATCATCTTCACATTTTAAATGCTTCGTGCTATTGTAAAATTAACTCATGTTGGTGGAATTAACTCTCATTCTTTCCCTTTTTTAAACAAACAGAATAAGCGCCAGCCTTTTGAACTAGATTCAACACAATTATTGCAACAGTATGAGTGTTCACTTCTGTTAAGTCATGCTTCTTATTTAAAGTTACATGACAAGCTAATTTATTTGGGGATTCACATAAAATCAGTGCAGCTTCTGGGAAAGGATGACCTAGTTCCACACACATCAAAAGTACTTGCTGTTATGTTCGTCTACATTTAGTTTGTGATTTATTGACTGTGATTTTTTTTTTTTTTTTTCAATTCCCAGAGAAATATTTTGACATGAAGAAGAACCAGTGCAAAGAAGCTTTGGAGATCTACAAGACCTTCCTGAACAGGATGACCAAACTGTCCGAGTTCCTCAAAGTCGCAGAGGTAACGTCTGTTTGTCCTGCTGGTCTCCCCCCAGAGGAAAAACACAACGAAGCACCGCAACTCTGAAACGGGCGAGAATACCCGTCTGGAGTTAATCTCAATGCTCTCATGTGTCCTATTTCAGGTTTTTAAACGATAACTGCTGAGGATTTTATACTTAACCTGTTGAGATTTGCTCCAGACCTCTGTACCCCTTGTGATATGATCCACAGTCAGTGTTTTCCGATTTCAAACTGACTGCAGATCAGCTCTCAGGGGCTTCTCCAATTTGATATTCACAATTTATTTTTATTTTTTTTTTACATTTTCTCCTGTTTCTGTCCTTCTCTTGCCCTGACCTGGGGAGGGGGTTGCTCCAAGACAGAGATTAATGGCTGATTCTTAGCCGATTATAAACTCACTCATGTAGAGCTTCGAGTTGAGGGGCCCCTCGCGTGCTGCCTGTTCACATGCCTGCACTGCATGCCCAAGCAAGCTCTTTTTCTGTCACTTTCTCTGTCTCCTCTTCTTCCTTTTATTTATTTCCTCCTTTCTCTTGAAACTTATAGACCCCCGCCAGGCTTCACAGTGACTATGAACAGTTTTATCCTCTGTAGATAGCATTTCCCGTGCGCCATCTTCAAAGGCTTTCTCACTGCTTGGTTTCGTTCCCATTTGGAAGAAGGTTTGGGCTACAGCTGCTCGATCCAAAGACAGAAAAAATAAAAAAAAGACAAACAGAACAGACTAACGTTGACTTTAAGGCCCATTCATTTTTCCTGTCTAACAAAATATGTGTTTGTCTGTTTGTGTGTCATCTGTGCCCCTCCCTCCTCTTTCTGTTCAAAGTCAACATTAGTTGAGTGTCTTCCTTTTGGATGTTTCTTACCTCGCAGTCATGTGACCTGTTGTCTGCCCTCTCTGGCCTGCCTGTTCGATCAGTTGGTGTGCTCCGCATTCATTTCAAACAAGACCTCACTGTATGTGTGTGTACTTTTCAGTGTGTGGTACATATACTGTAATTATAGGTGTTTGTATGCGTGTGCATGCGCCCTCCTGCCCTCCTCCTCTGTTGTCTTTTATTCGTTTTCCTTCCAGCCACTGCATGAAGTAATGAATGCTTGAGTTTGATTCTTCTTTCTCCCTCCTCCTCCTCTTCCTCCTCTTCTTCCTTCACACACCTCTTCCCTTTTTTACTCTGTGGTCTTTTTGGGTTCTTTTGTTTACTCCTTGTTTTATTATTACATTTGGTTTATTTTTATTTTGCCTCCCTCCTCCCTTCCCTACCCCCTCCCTCCTTTTTTGTGACACAGCGAGTTGGGATAGATCAGGGCGACAGCCCCGATCTCACACAGGTCAGTCTACATCTCATCTCAATCAGTCAGTCAACCAGTATATAAATCCGTCAAGTCAATCCCATAATGCTTCATTCTAGACGCTCCCGTTCCCTACTCACCCTACAGACCTGCCCACACTGCAGCTGCCCCGTCCTCCTCCTCTCTTCTTCACTCTCCTTAACTCCTTCACCTTTCCTCCTTTTTCTGTCTGAGTGTAGAATAGAGAGGAACAAATAAACGCAACATTCAGCCTTGAAGCACTGTTTGTTGCACAATTTTTCAGCATTAATGTAGGGATGTAATGTTTTTTCTTATCTGACTCATTGCAGAACAAATTTAACTTTGAGGTACGACTTTATAAAAGAAGCATTTACACAGCTAGACTACAAAAACTTTTCTCTCATATTTCTATTTTAGATGTTCATGACCAGGGCTTAGTATCTGTCTGCATTTTTTCCTGGCAGTCGTCCTGGCATTTTCACAGCGTAAATATCAAGGCTTGTCTTTTGATTTATAGGCTTATCACACAAAATAAGTCAGCACAGCTTTATGAAATAGCTTTTCACCCATATAAGCAGTGTTCAAATCATTTTCTTGAAAAGATTATGTCCCTTTGCATTAGCTGTGGGGAGAGCAGCGAATGGTTTTTATTAAATAGGTTTCTGCAATTATGACTTGGATAGGTGCACATAATGCCATCAGAAGCACTGCATATCATGCTAAACACCTGAAATATGCTTTTCTTTTTCAGTGGTGTTTGATTGGATGATTAGTATGTCAAGTCAAGCAGAAAAGGGCTGAGTTTTTGAGGTGAATGTCATGATTGCAGTGCTTATGAAGACCTTATATGCCCCTGTTCAACCACATAGTGACCCATGCCTATACTGAGCTCTAGATATGTGTCTGTTTTATTTTTAAACTTTTAGTATATTCTAGATTTCTCTGAAGAAGGATATCCAGAATTCGCATTTTACTCTCTTTCCCCCGTTAAATAAGTATATGAGAAATCTTTTCTTTGCTTGTCGTGGTTGCTCTGTGTTCTCTGAGGCTGAAATGTAAAGCTCTGGGTGAAAACCGTGGTGTCACATGTAGTCACAATAAACCCATCCATCCCTTTTTGTTTTCCAATGAAGAGTGCTGGCCAGCTGCTCAATGTGCATACCTGGTTTTTCACCAGATGTTTACATTTCTCAGAGTTAACTTCCTTGGCTTCCAGTGGGGTGTAATTGTTGGTTCATAACTGCTTTGACTAGTCGCTGATTAATCAAAAAAGTAAAAAAAATCAATCTTGAGCGGAACCCACGGGTTAACTCGTATTCTTGGATTGTGATTTATTATTGTTCTTTGTGGATATGTGTGTGTATGAGTGTGTTTGTGCACTGCTGGCCTCTGCATGGGCTCATTAGATAGTTTGGAGATGTGTTTGTTGTGTCTACTCCGGAGCCCTGCAGGAACAAAGCTCTGCTGCGCTCTGTGCTGACCTGTCAGACTCGCTTGCATGATCCAGGGCTGATCTGTGCATGCTGGTCAACCAAACCTGATGAAACCAAATGCAAAAAACTAAAAAAATAATAATACAAAGACAAATCAAAAAGCTGTCTTAGAGTAGATACAGTACGTGGACATGAATCTGAGGGTTATGTCTTAATTTTGCTGCTGCTTTGTGTGTGCGAGTGTGATCAAATGCGGAGAGGAGAGTGGGAGAAAGCAGTGTGTCCCAAATTGTAGCATCAGGCCGTGGTCCTAATCTTATGTCCCCACCTTCCCGACTCCCCTCAACCCCCGTTTCAGGCTCCCAGCTCTCTCTTGGAGGCTCTGGAACAGCATCTGGCCTCTCTGGAGGGCAGGAAACTCAAGGAGCTCTCCACCGCCAGCAGGTTTGTTCACATGATTAAAATGAAAACAAAAACATGCTACTGCTAATGTTCAAGTCTGTCATAGCCAGGGATTGTCAACCTTTACAATCTAAAGAGACATGTTTGAACAGGAAGACAAAAACACATGCATCTCTGGTGGCAAAAATTGTTGAAGCACCAACCACCTTTTGGCACATTTTAAAATCAATTTGTTTGTTATTTTATTCATTTTTATTCATCGTTTATTACTTTGCTCATCCCTGTTCCCTTTTTCCATATTGTGTTAACTTGTTGAGTATTTAGTTTATTTTTGTTCATTTTGTTCATTTCTTCATTGTTTTTATTTATCATTTTATTCATTTTTGTCGACTGAAGTTTTGTTGATTTCTCTCATTGTTTTTGTTCATTTTTGGTACATTTTGCGGATCATTTTCTTCATTTTTTCTTAATCTTGTGTATAATTTTGGATTTCGTTCTTGTTTTTCCTCATTTAATTCATTATTTTTATTTGATTTTTGTTTTACTAATTTTTTGTTAATTTTTATTCTTTTTTTAATGTTGTAGATGACTGTCTTTTTGTTGTCTGTGATTTGTAATTTGGTAGTTTTATTGGTCTTTTTGTTGATTTAGTGCATATTTTTGCTGATTTTGTTTTATTATGATGTGTTACTTTCATTTCTGGACAAAGCGACAGGAAACACTGGAGACGGGCCACAGGTTCAGTTCTTGACTATTAAACTTGATGATGGATGACAAAACTATTTTTATTTTGTACAAAAAGATGTTCAAATGTTTAAAAAGTGGGGTAGTTGATGCGTAGTGTTAACACGGGTGTGAAACATCTAAAACTAGACAGTCATGACTGAGCATAGTCCATTAATTCAAACTTTATTTAATCTTGGAGAATGCTGAGGAGAATGCCTTATTTATTTTCCAACCACAAGGCAAGGAGCAATAATCCTAAACACCACAAAAGTGTAATTAAGTAAATAATAGAACAGACTTATTAAAAGAATCACGGCATGAAACTTGGATAAACAATGGTGATAAAAAGGTAGGAGGCAATTCAGTAAAACAAATGAGTAGATCCAGTTGTCCTCACATTACATTTGACTGCCAGTTTCACTCAGCAACATTCAGATCATCATCACGGGTACCACAAAAAACAATCTATCATCGTTCATTTGGGTGTGATGAGTTCATTAAGGATTTGATTAAAGTCCATGAGCATTCAAGACACTGTCCAACTTCAATACCGTTTCTGCTGCTTGTCCCATTGAGAGCAAGTCCAGATATTTTTTAGCCAGTTCTCCAAACTGAAACAATTGGTTTTCCTCAACTTCCAATGGAAATGTACAATTCTCTTCACACTCAGTGGGCTTTCACGACATCAGAACTCCATGCTGGTTCCTAAACCTAAATTTGAACCAGTGACACATTCACACTGATAAAAAAATCAGTTTGGAACCTGATAAATTGGTTCTGAGCTGGAAACAAAAAAGGCGAATCTTTGAGGGGTTTTGTTTATTTCCACCTGAGTAACGTGGAGTAACGTCCTCCCTCTTTGGCTCTGCTTAAACCGGTGTGAACGTGGCTGCTTCGCCAGAAAGCACCGAAGTTCTGAGACTCCAGAACTGTGTCTGGCCCAAAAGCAAGGAAAGACATGACGGATCAGTCAGATGCATCATTTCAGAACTGATTCCAGCTCCTGCTCAGTAAGAACACAATAAGACATAATGCAATATTTAGATATAGAATGATATTAACAAGTTTTTGGATATGCGCCTCCTGCATAAGTTGTATGCACTGGCGTATGTTCGTGCACACTGCATAAAAATAAAGCCTTAACAACAATTATTTTTCAGTGGTTGCAGAACAATTACAAAGAAGGTATACCACGTTAACGATATGTTTTAAAATTCTTTCCAGTGTCATAACGTCTAGCCTACATCTTAGGAAGACTGAGTGTCACATTGAGTGGCATATCCACCGCTGCACATGTAAACAGAAATATGAGGGGAACTTTCCCTTCATTAATCACGTAAACAGTAAAATGTTGTCTATATAGAAATAAGGGGGGAAAAAACTGAATATTGTAGTTGGTGAGGTGTTATCCCCTTTACTGGCTTTAATGGTTATCTTGTCACTACTTCATTGGAATTTCTGCAAATAACATAATACCAATAAATCAATATTGGTCATGTTTAGGTTAACATCAGTTTGAGATCTAGCATGTAATCACATGCCAATTTGACACGTCACGTAATTAACAGTATTATGAGGGACAAAGCATGTTCTTTTTCATTTAATAAACTTAACCAAGACGCTGTAGAGAAGATGTTGTGCTCCCTTTCAGATGATGCATCCCCTGGTATAGATAATTTGGATGGAAAAGTGTTTCGAGTTGCTGCTGGACTGTTCTCTAAGCCAATATGTCATATTTTTAACAGAAGCATATTAAGTGGAATCTGTCCGGAGCAATGGAAGGTGTCTAAAATTATACCCTTACCAAAAAACAGGTTTTACTGGTTCTAATTGTAGACCAATTAGTATACTCCCTATGCTTAGTAAAATGCTTGAGAAAATTATGTTTAATCAAATGTTTAATTATTTCAATGGGAATAGATTATTTACAAATGCTCAGCACGCATATACAGTAAACCAGGACACTCTACAAGCACAGCGTTAGTGCACGTGACTGATAAATGGTTAAAATCCATGGATAAAAAGGAAGTACGGTAATAGGCACTGTGCTCCTGGATATTACTGCTGCTTTTGATGTCATTGATCATAGTATCCTCATAGCAAAGCTCCAATGTTATGGTTTTTCCCCGTCATCTCTGGCCTGGATTAAGAGTTATCTGGATGGCAGAATGCAGCGAGTATTTTTTAATGGTAGTTTTTTTACCAGTGGAAATATGTCTTGCGGAGTCCCACATGGAAGTTGTTTAGGACCACTTTTATTTTCAAATTTCATAAATGATTTGCCTTGTGCTGTTAGAAATGCTGACATGATAATGTATGCAGATGACTCAACTCTGTTTTATACATCACCATCGTCACTTGTACTGAGGGAGAATCTTCAGGTTGAGTTGAATAATATTATCAAATGGGTAAGAATGATCCAGCTGGTATTAAACATTGCCAAAACTAAATCTATTGTATTTGGTAGTAGGAAAGCTCTAGCCAGTGCCACTGCACTCAATTTATATGTTGATGGGGTACAAGTTGAGCAGGTGTCTAAGGCCATATTATTGGGTGTGAAATTAGATCATTTATTGTCTTGGTCTGATCAGATCGATTATATTGTTTCAAAGATGGGACGGGGCATTGCAATTTCAAGGAAATGTTCTGCTTTTGTTCCATCTTCAATTATGCATGATGTTGTTCGATCACTTGTTTTGTCACATTTGGAGTATTGCCCTGTTATTT
>JAQQAE010010842.1:0-10809 GCA_029823295.1 Pseudamia nigra | reverse complement strand
AATGATCATAAGAGTAAGTCAATTTGCAAAAATGAACAAAATAATGATGACAACGAACTAAAATGAATAAAAATTGCAAGTAATATGGCACTAGTATAGAACAATCTGCTTAGTTTAGTTAAATCAGTCTTCCTTAGAGGCGAGAGCCAGGCCATGAGATTAGTAATAATAAAAGTCATCTTTTAATCCTGTACTTAATAGCTTCTTTGAAACTGTCTCTGGCAAAAAAAACCCCATATTCATATCGAGTTGAGCAAATGACCCAGGCTTCTGCTCTAATGTAATGGTGTGTGTCAGTGTGTGTAATGTAGACGGACTCTTTAAAACCAGGCAATAACAGAGTGTCTGCTTTGGATGTGTGATGGCTTTTGTGAGAGGGACTTAGATATTATCAGCTCAGGCTGGACCCACCGTTCAGCTCCACCCTCTGTCTGTGTCTGTGGACGGGCGTATGAAAGATGAGTCTCATGGGGACACTTAGGTAGACAGAGACAGATCCACAGCACACACCTGTAACAGAAATGTGATATCAAAGACGCTGGTGAACATGGGTTTACTAATAACCGAAGAGTATGTCTTCAGTCACCTCCGTTGTCATACGATCCTGTTCCTAAAATAAAAACTAAAATATGAAGAGTCTGATGATTTTCAAAGCAGTATTTGATGCATGCAATGTGTTTCAATTAAGTTTGAGCCAGGGAATCTGTCTACAAATGGGAAGTTGGGTAATGGAAGAAAAACAACTTCATTTTCAACTCTTCACTTTAAGCACAAAATACAGTAATTAGGAAAGACACCACTTTTTGCTCAAATTTAACCATGTACTGTAGATACCTGATCAATAAGCCATCCATCCATCCATCCATCATCTTCACTTATCCTGGTCAGGGTCATGTGGGCAGCAGCCTGAGGAGAGAAGCCCAGACTTTCCTCTCCCCAGCCACCTCCTCCAGCTCCTACAGTTGTTCTAAGACTAGCCGAGAGACATTGTACCGACAGCGTGTCCTGGGTCTGCCCCAGGGCCTCCTCCCAGATGGAGCCAGTTTTGGCAGCCAGGGATTAGACCACCCAAACCCCTGCCTCCAGCTGCCACCCAAACCACACAGCACCGGACCCTTATGATCCATCCTGCAGGTAGTGGGACCACGGGGAAACATAGTTATAAAGGTCTTCTAAATCGCTCTTAGTCTGACCTGTCACCTAGGACCAGATTGCTTTGGGAGACCCTACCAGGGGTGAATTGCCCCCGACAACATAGCTCCTAGATCATTCAGGCACACAAACCCCTGCACCATGATAAGGTGGCGATATAAGGAGGAAAACCAAAGAAGCCATTTTCTCTTTTTTAAAATCAAACTGCAACATTTGAATGAGGAAAAATAGAATTGTGTTGTTAATGTGCTCCGCCAACGCATCCATTTTGATGATTTCTCATGAAGACAGAAAATGGAAAATGAGCTCATTAACCACACAATTCTATTTTTCCTCAGTCCTCTGTATGGTTAAATATAAGCAAAAAGGGCATTTTCCTCGTGTTGTTTTTGTGTTTAAAGTCAGCCTCTCTGGGATGCTTTTGGGCAGTATCAAGGTGGCTGTGCAGCATCAGTTTCATGTTCAGATGCCTTATAATTCACCAACTAATTAACATACATTTGTGTTTGTTATATATCTGAGTAGGTGTTAGTATACATTTTAAAGTGCAATAACTCAAAAATTCCTGAAAAAAACATTATGGGAAAATTGGTACAAAATGTGTCGGGTTGTGTGGCATCACAAAAACTACTAAACTACATTTTATCATGCCTTACTCAATGGCATAATTACTCTGTGGCATAATTTGTGGTTCCCAATAAAGCATTTGAACAAAACATTTGCTGCATGTTTAGTAATACAGTATGTGAATGCTGTATGCATTCACATGCCTATGCTGACACAAGTTTTAAGAAGTTTTGATTTTATAGTGAAAATATTGTGGTTGCGCAGCATCACTCTGATTAAAAACTCTCACACTTAAATAAAACAAAATGTGAAATTTATTACTAACATATTTACACATACTAAAAATTGCATAACACAGTATGAAGGTAGATTGTGGCATTAATGACAAACTGAACATGAATTATACATGGGATGTAATAAGAGGGTACCTTCTGATCTATTATATAATTTTAACCGGATGTGGGCATCGCGGGGGTTTGAGATTGTCCAACCAGCCTAGAAGTGGCCACGTCAAAATCTAAATCCTCTGGTGATTGAGTCTTTTCATTTGTTGCCCCCAGGCTCTAAAATAATCTCCCCACTGACGTACATGTTATCACTGACTTGGACGTCTTCAAATGAAAACTTAAACATATTTATTCAGGTTGGATTTCAATACCCAGGAGTGTGGTAACACTTTTATTCTCTTATTCTGTTTATTGTTTTATTCCTTTTACTGTTTATGCTTTAATCATTTATGCTTCAGTTTTTGTGGAGTTGTTTTTTGTGCTGTGTTGTTGGTGATGTTTGATGTTTTTTTTTAACCCTCCAGAGTTCCTTTTTGCATCCTAATGCATTTGTCCCTAAGGACAAAAAATGTCCCCTTCCCAAATGCTTCTGTAAAAACTTTATACATTAATATTTTTTTTCAATTAATCTGAGTCAGTGTTTTAAAACTACTTCAGTATGAAATCTACATATTAAATGTTGGGTTTTGGGATTTTAACCCTTAAAAGGCCAGATTCAGTGCAGTTCAACTCTAACGTCCCTCAAAGGGAAATTTTCTTTGCAAATATGATTTAAATGTAGATGGGAAACACAAATTTCAGAACATGGCACAAGACAGGACACAAAATATTCTAACACAACTTGACCTAGTTGAATCCCAAAAATATGATAAAAGTGCAGGGAAACATCAATGATGATCATAAGTAAACAACAAAATAAATACTATGGTGTTTACAAAAACATTGGCTGACTGGTTAAGAGCATAAATTGCTTGTCGGACAGAGGAAAAGTTGTATCTATTGCACATATAATGACATCACTCCACAGAAAACAGTAAAAAGTGTGAAATTTTGCTGTATGGTTTTCAGTGGGACATTTTTTGTCACAAGGAACAAATGTGTCAGTTTTTGCATAGCTTAGCCATTTTAGGCCAATTTAGTGAACTGAGACGACAATTCTAAAATGTTTTAAAAATAAATATCTTCTGGCAAATTTGAGCTACATTCACTCAACATAGCCAAAATGGCATTAAAAAAGGAATGGCACAAAATGCCATTAGGAACTCGTACTTTTTCAGTTAAATGTGGCCTTTCAGTGTTCATCATCACATTCTGATTCTGCTGTGACTTGACTTGGATGTTGCTCGCAAGCGACATTTAAGCACAAAATACTTCTGTTGTTTTACAAGTTTGGACAATTTGAACTAGATTTTAATTAAAATGAACAGCTCAGTCTATCTACTACATTAGCTGCCCGATGAGAATTCAAGTAAGATAAAGAGCAAGCAGACAAGTGCCGTACAGCATATTATGAATCTTATAAATCAGCTATGAACGGCAAAATGAGAAAGATGAGACCCGTTGGAGGCTTCCACAGACAAATGAGCCAGGCATGTCTGTGTAATGTTTTTGCTGTAGCCGTTGAGTCCCCTGGCAGAGGTTTAGGAGTGAAATCTATTCTGTTCAGTGAAATGGTGCCATCTTATCTGTTGTAAGCGTGGGTATGTTGTATATGTCACAGTCTGGTGGAGTCAGTGCAGGTGCACCCGCTGACTGACAGGAAGACAATTTACTGAGTGGCAGCGTTCAGATTGAAAGCTGCAAAACACAAAAAAATGACAGCAAAAATCGGAAAGAGCTGATACGATTACATGGAAACGCACCTTGTAGTTGAATTAATTTGACGTGTGACGTTTACTTTGTGTCACTATGTTGTCATTTGCTGGCAAGTTCACAGATAACAATCAAAATACCCAGAAGTAGCAGTACATTACTCACTTCTGATGAGTTAAACTTGAAAGAAACACAATGTAGTAATAGTTGTGTAATTTGTGCAGAATTCACATACTCTGGTTGTTGTAGAAAAATGCAACCAAGTATGAAGGTTTTGAAGGCTTTTGTGTGTCTTTAGGTTTTGCTTTGCATTTCACCATCAAAATCAGTGACATAGACTATATAAAAGAATTTGATAACATGTATACTATCTCACTTTCCAAACGTGACAAGGAGGACACCCAACTTCTGGTTACATGTACATGTTCATGGAGCACTGATAATCATCTGTAAGGGTCACCGTCACGTTTAAAGTGCCCATGGCATGCTCGTTTGCTGTAATTTAATTTTAAATCTTGGGTACTTCTAGATTAGCTTTGTACCCATCATAAATCAAAATCATCTGTAATTATTTGAGACTATAACCTTGGAACACTCCTCCTGAAACAAATGGGTTTGCCTTTATTCAGGTTTCTCCAAGGTGTAGATTGTAGACAAGGCTGCTGTGAGGTTATTTTCATGGATAATCTTCTAAAGATTGGTTGGTTTTCAAAATTGAAGTCTTTAGTTCATGGGGGTGGGACGAATACACTTTAGCTTGACTATGACTGGGTATACCTTGTGATGTCACAGACCACAAAAATCGTGTTGTGTGGATTTCTCAGGACTGGCAGCACTGAGCAAATTCATATTTTGTTTGTTGTTGTTTGTTTTTATTACATCACAGACTTTGTGAGACTATGCTTTCACAATATGGAAACTTTAATTTCAGCTTTGTATAAATTTCAACTCAAGATACAACAGCGATACTTCATTCTGCCATTTACTTAAAATCAATACATATAAAATCAATGCATGTAAGATGCAACTAACCACACCCTTTTCTGTCTGTGCCATGGACATCAGCAGGTGTCCTCCCTAGTACATTATCCCATGATATGGGAATGATTTTCGTGGTTCTGGTGGGTTCAGTGAGTCATGGCAGATTGTCTTAGGTCATTGACTGTACAGCAGTGACATCACAAATACCGAAAAATTCAAATGGCTTGTTTCAGGTTCATTTATCTGAAAAGGGTCTCCCCACCCCTCATTTGAGTGAGAAGGGGTTTTTCGAGCCCTCAGACCTTTGTGAATAATGAGGAAAGACATGACCTTATTTTTCACACTGTCTCCTTAAAATGCACAATTGATTGCCATGTTCACACTACACTGGTGTTTTAACCTTCATCATATTGAGACCATCCGTAGCACTGCTGACCCAGTTTGAGTTGGCAAATGCCAAGGCTGCATTGTGGACAAATAACACAGTCTTTAAGACATGATGATGCACAAACCTGAATTTTCAATTACTGGTTACTCTTATTTGTAGCATCTTTCATGTGACCATTTCAGGAATATCAGCTGTTAATTCAACATGAACATCAAATTGCAGTCTTCGTTGTCTAAATTGGGAGCAAATTGCAAAAATGAATGTTGTTATATTCTAATTAAAAAGCTTACTTTTTCCACAAACCTCAAGACAAATCAGGACAATGCATATGTGCACATGATTTGCAACAGCACACTGATGCCTGCACTGAAAAATAATGAGCTCACGTTGTGTACGTGTGCATTTTCAGCATGTGCCTGTTCCTGCAGTCATTGTGACAGCAGTGTCCTTCGCTGACCTAACTAAAGCCACTGGCTATCACAAACAATTATCTAGATTGTGTCAATGGAGTCAGTGGAGCAGGTGCAAGCATCGGTATCCCTGTTTAAGTCTCAGGTCAGTGGCAGTGAATGAGGGGCAGTGGCCTTCATTTACTACAATGGGAGTTCAGCTGGAAAAAGATCAGCTCAGTCACAGAGGCCATGTGCCTTTCAGCAAGGACCTCTGCAGAGTGGAGCTTTGAGGTGAAACAAATAGCATTCGTATGCATTTGAATGAGGCAAATGTGTGTTGTCTGTGTGTAAATACTGTATGTTTTTGTGCAGTTTCAACCCACTGCTGTTGAACTGGAGTTTCTCTAAATCTAATACTACAGAAAGTTTCTCCTCTCCTCTGCTTGTCCACTGTGTTCTCTCAGCGGACGGCATCTGGGGCACAAAAAGGAGAAGAGGCTGGGTCACATCCAGAATTATTTCCATTGCTGCATAAGTGCCTTTGGAAGAATGCATCTTGGTATATGCCAGGAAAGGAAAGAAATAAATGACCCCAGAATGAGAGTCTGAAGTGGGCCAGTTGAAATGTAGTTGGAGGAAGCCTGCGCTCGCCTTTTGCCAAGACCCAGCAGGGCAAATTGAAGAATTTGGAGCAGCAGAGAGAACAGCAAGAGAGCTGCAGTAGAAAAAGCTTGAGTAAACGAAAAGATTGTTGGAGTTTGGAGGGGAGTTGTTACTGCTCTCCATGGCCAAGCCTGGGATGTAGATGGGTTTTTTGAACGGCAGAGTGGGGATACTTCAAGATTACAGCGGAGGATAAGAGGAAGGCGATGAAGTCAGCAAAGGTCAAAAATGTAGCTATTAAAGGTGTCCTCACATGTCTCTGACTGAAGCAGGGGATGAACCAAGCAGGGTCACCTTAAGCAGGCAAATATTAAAGTGTTGATAATGTTGAGCACAATCATTGACATTTTAGACAACAGAAAATTCACAGATGTGATGACTTTAATTCACCATGGCTGTATTCCATTTACCGTATTTCTCGGGTGAAAAGTCGCTCCGGAATGTTAGTCGCACAAGCCAAAAAATGCATAATGACGAAGAAAAAAACATGTATTAGTCGCTCTGCAGAACAGGTTGCATTTGTTAGGGGAACGTGCGTCAAGCGCTTGACGGAGAGCTCGTGGCTCGCCTCCTCTAGCGGCTGTCAGTGTGCCAAACACACGACAGTCAAATTTATTCAAAATACAAGTCGCTCCAATGTATTTGTCGCTCCCCGTGCCAGACTATGCAGAAAAACGCAACTTTTAATCTGGAAAATACGGTAAGTGCCTCTCTCCCAGAGTTTTGGTCTGTTCATCTTGGTCCTTTGCCTGGAATTATGAGACACTGACACAGAACTGATTCCTTATTTTATGCTAAGATCACCTGGTGAAAGGTAAAATGTCTGCTGTGAAAAAGGACTATGTTATCAAGGGACCTGAGCCAGGAAAAAAAATACATATCTGTCTGACGAGCCCTGGATCTACTTGGTATGTGTTCTACCAGATTCATCACTCCTCAGATTCGCAAGGTACTTGGAACTATTTTTAAATCACAGGTGAATTAATTTGAGCCAATTTTTGCCTTCTTAGTGTATTTTAAACCACCAGTTGTCTTGGTAGGTACAGAGTTAGTAGCCCTATTAGTGCTACTACAGCGTTTGATGACTGCTTTGGACAATATAAAATATAAAGCATGTTGTGGGTTGTTGAAGAAAATAAGCAAAATTGGAGAAAAATCCACAAAATAAGCAGAAAAATTATCAGTAATTATCTAAATGATAAAATGAATAATCACAAATTAACAAAATAAACCAATGAAACAAGTAAGCAACAAATCTTGAGCATATCACGCATTTTTCATTTGCCCAGTTGTTGATATGTATGTATTTATGACAATGTGCACTTTTGCTATGTTATTATCGAAATGATTAAGTCAATCTGAAAAATACTTTAAATGTGTCTACAAGTGCAGTTGGGACAGCCTTTAAATGCTATGTGAAGTGCAGTAAATTGGTCTCCTCTGTAGTAGAGGTAGCTCTTGGTCATCCTTTCCAGGAAGAGTCTTCATGAGAGAGTTTCATCATAGTGTTTGGTGATTTTGGCGACTGCTCTTGGGGACACATTCAATGTTATTGAGATTTTATGGACTGACTGACTTTCATGTGTTGAAGATGCTGTCTACAATGTTGACAGTCTGGCGAGTAGCCGATCGTTTGGAACAGTCTGCAGATGGATTTACACAATAGTTGTAGTAGCACGAAGAGGACTATTGACTCTGTACTCACTCTTTCTCTGCATAAGACAACTGAAGAAAAATTCTTAATAAGGCACACAAATTTATGACAATAAAGCTTCTGCTTTTGGGTGACTATCTCAACAATCTGATTAGAGAAAGCCATGAGTGTGCAAAGCTGTCATCAAAGCTAAATGTGGATACTAAATTTAAAATATAAAACATGTTCAAGGTTGTTTAACAGTTTTTTCTTTACTACATAATTCCACCACCAAAGGAGAAGCTGGGTCCAAACTTTTGACTGGTGTACCAAATTTAATAAAGCACTTAGTATCCATTCATGAGTTTTTGTGAAAAATTTCATACACACATGCATACTCTGGCGAATACAAAACCATGCTGCCTTCAGTGTGCACCATTAAAATACTGTCTTTAAAACCTCCATTCACTTTAACTGCTGAAGAATTGGGAAGACGGCGAATTGAGTGGGTGTAAAGAAGGAGAAAACAAGAGCTAAGGGGAAAGTAATGCCCCCCTCTGTATGCTTATAATTGTTTCGGTGTGTGCATGTTCTTTCCCCCCTGTTGCTTTTGCAATTATCATCCTAAGACCAGAGGCGGTCTCCCTGACTGGTATCTTGAGACACTTGGGTGGCTTGATGGAGCCTGGAACCTACAGACAAGGCCTAAAGACAGCACTTAGTTAATTAACCAAAAGGACTAAAACTGATTAGTTCGGCTGATAAACAGGGATGAGGTGAATGTGTTCTGTCTAGGGAGGAAATTTGTTGCAGGTAGAAGTGAATGTGTTTTTTTTGTCTCTGTGCAATAAAGTCTGGGAATCTTATCAGCACATGGAGGGAGGAGGGGGGGATACCAATTTCAATCAATCTTTGGATTTGGCATGGAAAGATAACCATAACTCATACATTCCTGCTTTGATACACAATTTTTTTTTTTTTGTCATGTATGAGCATTTTCTCTCACGCTGTGCCTTTTATGGAAGACTCCCTGTAGCCTTGGCCTTGTTGCATTTGGACCTGTACAGAATGTAATCCTGGTGGGAGATATACCTGTGTATGACTGTGCGCATGTGGTTTTCGTGTGTGGGTTTATGACGGTGCTTTTATGCAGCAGGAGAATGTTGATGAGCTCTAGTAAATAAACGGTGTGGGAGCGTTGGCAGACAAAGCAGGCTGGGTTCTTGTAAACCAGCGGTGGAAATGATTAACATCCTCACCGTCCCCAAACGAACCCCGACCGCTTCCCCACCACCTCATTTGTTCTCACTGTCAGTCTCGCAGCCTCATTTTCATTTGGAAAGGAACACAGTGTATAATTGTTTTAAAGGTAACACTTTGTCTCAATCTTTTTAACACTACTCTGTCTAAATTTTGAGTTTTACTTTTCATGGTTATTTCTGGAAGTCATGCCTTCTTCTTTCACTCGTATAGAAATGCCCACTGAAATACCTGCTGTGATTTATCCCTCTCGCTCTGCCTACTCTTCCTTTTCCCAGCACTATTTTCCTGAATATCTTCTAAACAGTGCCTGCAGTTTCAGGAGACAGATTTCGCCATGGTCACTGTGTGGGGTGTGACTGCACTGTCACTGCTGACTCAAGCACACAACCTGCATAATGTGCTGGCATCCCATGATCGCTCGTTCTTTCATTGCTGTGCACAATTTTGCCACTCTGGCCCGGTATACATCACCTACACACCATGACCTGACATTTTAGCTTTGCCTTCCTATTTGCCTTGTCCCTTCTCATTATGAAACCACATCCATTGCTGTCACAGTGGCTCTTTCAGGTGGTTCAGCTTGTGCCTGTACTGCAATGCTCCAGCTTCTTATTCTGAGCTCTCCCATCTTTTTAATCACTGTTGCATAGCCCACCCTACAGTACTCAAGATGCATCTCAACATTATTCTTTCTCTTCTGGGAGGACTCACTATTTTATTACAAGAGCAAAAAAATTACCACACCTGCAGGGCTGTCAGTAAACAGTTTGTATTGTCATTTTCGCTTTAAATGCAACATTAATACACATTAGTTTGCGAATAATTTCTACAAAGGGCATTCTAAAAGTAATGAAAAAGCGGGCCTAATTAAGTGACCTGCTGTTAGAGTACCCATTCCTCTACACAGGTGTTTCACAATTGATTTTTTCCACAATTTATAACGAGGACACGTGGCTATGGACAAAGTGGTGCAAAACAGACAATGTTTAATCCAAAGCAGCCACATTTAACTTGGATGACAGCTTTGCACACTCATGCTCTTCTCTTCTTATTGTGCTTTAGATCAAGATCAGTTGTCTGGTGCAGAGATAGGGTGGCTGCAGAGTCAATAGCCCTATTAGTACTACTACAACTACTTTACAAATCCACAAACACTCAGTTAAGTAAACAGAACAGAGTCCATAATTACTTTAAGAGATTAAGGTCAGTTAATCTGAAAAATATCAAGAACTTTGAATGTGTCCACAAGTGCAGTCTCTAAAACCATCAAACACTATCTGAGCTGCTGTAAATTGTCCGTTTCTGAGGCTCCTCTGCAGCAAAGGTAGCACTTGGTCTCCTTTCCTGGGACAGTCTTCATGAAAGCCTGTATCATTGCGTAATTGAGTTGAATTTTGGCAGCTGCACTTTGGGACACAGTCAAAATTATTTTGGGTTGACTGACCTTGGAATGAGTGCTTCTTGACATGATATGGATTTATACAGTAGTGTTTCTTTAAGAGACAGTAAACAGCCTCTCTGACCATTCATACGAGGAATGGAGATTTTAATTGACTTTGAGGGTGACTAATCAGGCAAGTTAATAAAAACCCAAACCAAAATAATAAAAATCCAACCAACAAGGAGTAGTTGCAGCATTTTATTTGAACACATGCCTTGCCTGGATGGACA
>JAQQAE010010841.1:0-13895 GCA_029823295.1 Pseudamia nigra | reverse complement strand
AAAAATTAAAAATGTGACATTTTTGGACAGTGAGGCTTATAATCAGGTGCGGTTTATAGTGCGGAAATTACGGTACTATACAAGTCGCTCCGATGTATTTGTTACTCCCCTAGCCACACTATGCAAAAAAACGGTGACTTGTAATCCGGAAAATACGGTAAATTTCACTGTTTTGACATTTTGAATTACCTGGCCAAATTCTAAAAGAATAAAATATTTACAATGTATATTTATTTCTTTTTAATAAGATCTCACACATTGGTTAAAAATGGAGATGTGCAAAATCTGAGACAAATGAGATGGGGGTGTTACGGACTGCTCAGCTGCATAAGAAAGGACAAAAGGAGTTCATCTGCATTTGATGAGTTAGCAGTTCCTGCCTTGGACAGCATTTCAACCTCAGTGCAACTTTCAACAGCACTGTGCATGCATGTATGTTCTGTTAGCATCCATATGTCAGAAATGTTGTGCATTTAAACTCTAATTGAGAAAGACTCGTTTTGTGGCCTAAGCACTTAAAAGAAACCGACAAAATGAAATTATCCCTTTCACATGACAGATTGAATTATGTCTTTCCCTGCTTTCTGCAGCAGTCTGTGTCTTTGGCAAGTTGTCTTGTTTGTTCAAAGTTACATTTTCTCACTGTGAGAAAAATGGACATTACTGCCCATCCCATGGTCAGTAGTGCACACTCTAAAATACCTCAAACCCCCACAACAAACAATAACAAGACGCACACAATACATCAGGAATGTTTGTGTTGCTTTAGTACACATTGGCAGACATTGTCCTTCACAAGTCCTACAGCATAAGCGCAATCCTTATGAGGGGTAGCAACCTACCCTTGACACTTTGTATGTCAACACTATTGATCTTTTTCTTTTGAGCACTGATATTTAATGAGATGTGACTTGGATGAGAAAGGCACAGACAACCATAGTGCTATACAGAAGTAAAAAACACATTTTGAAGAGGACAATGACATGCTAAAGAGGCCTGCCAGCCTCCCTTTTAAAGACCTGTCAGCCTGTGTTTGTCTCCACCATGAATTAGCCCACTGAAAAAGCCTCACACCCTGATAACACAATGCTAGGAAGGAAAGGGTTAGATTAGAGTTGGTGTAGACTAATGTTTCTTCACGCTGCACAAATATTTCTTATGATAAAGACATAATACAAAACAGGCAATTGACCACTTAGCCTATCCTGTCTCAAACTGTCTGTGATTCAGAGCTGATCTCACAAAGATAAAGCAGAGATCTGGTGGGTTGTGTTAGGCATTCAGGCATTGTCGGATATATTTATTTATTTATTTATTTTCACTGCAGTGACCTCTTTGGAGGGGAACAATGCCGAGCAAATGGCTTTACATTGCCTATTGACTTTATTCAGTCAGTGTTGTTTAAAGGCACACATGACTCTCAGAAAGTGCAAGCACCGGTGGAGCAGTTATTAAGAAAATTCCCATGTTACAGTGCAATTTCCCAACATACACGATTGATACAGTGCACTGTCTTTGACTGCTTTTTCCAAGGTTTTTCTCTTTCCCTGATGTGCATTTTTTCAGAGAAAATGAGAAGATTAAATTAGTTGGTACTGTAACATTGTAGAATGATGCTTAAAACACTACATCACATTTTCACATGTAAGTCGCATATTGGAATAAATTGGTTGTTAAGCCTACAGTTTATCAGCATAGGTATGAAAAAGTTTCAATACCACCATGGACTGTTAATATATGTTAATGAACATTTGAAAGTGATCTTTTAATCAGAATGTTATTGTCAACCAGTGTTGCTATTGGCCTGCACTTGACTAAGGGACTTTAAAGCCTGGAAGGAGTTTGACTTACTGCACTTATTAAAGAGTAATGAAACACTGCCCTTCTGCTTCCTACGGTTATTTGGAAATTAATGCAGCGGGAAAGGAGTTGGGGGACTATGGTAAGTCATGTATGTCAAAGTTTGATAGCACTTTAGCGACTGATTGGGACACAGCCAAACCCACTTCACATGGGTTTAAACATTCAACTGCTTTGATCAGACAGCCAAAAAATTATTTGTTGTGACATTGCTATTATAATATTGGCCAGAAGTACATAAATGAGATTTTATATACTATATGTTTTGGTGTTTTACATGGGAGAGAATAGAAAAGACAAAACAGAAGGGCAAAGAGAATAGGAGGAATAACCGGCAGCAGATATCACTTGAAGGAGGGCGACACGGTGGTGCAGGGGGTAGCACTCGTGCCTCACAGCTAGAAGGTCCTGGTCTACGTGGGTTCTCTCCAGGTTCTCCGGCTTCCTCCCACAACCAAAAACATGCACTAGGGGGTAGGTGAATTGGTCACTCTAAATTGTCCATAGGCATGAATGTGAGTGTGAATGGTTGTCTGTCAAGATGGTCTTTGTCCCCCTGTACGTGCATTGTCTAGTCGCAGCGGATCCGGCAGGAGGAAGATTGATTGATTGATTGAGATTTCAGCCTTGAATTGTGAAGCGCCTAGAGATAATCAGCGATTATGATTGGCGCTCTACAAATAAAGATTGATTGATTGATTTTATTTCATTGTGTACAGTATGAACACAACATATTGTATTACTTTCACCAATGACATTATGTTTTTGTCTGCTTTAGTTTATCTGTTTGTTCACAACACAACTTAAAAATTTATGAACAGATTTGGATGAAATTCAGTCAGAAATGGCACACGGGCCAATCACTTGGATTCTGGGAGTGATCTGGACCATCGTCAGGATCCAGAAGATTTTAAAAGAATTTTTCATCATTGTGAGATCAGGCCAAATTCAGCATTTGTTCTTCTAACGCCACAAATAATACCAAGAAAAATTTACCTAAAAAGCCATAGAATAACACCATAAGAGATTAAACAAGGAGCTTTTTAACAGCTTATGTAAACGGGTGATTTTTTTATTTTTATTTTTCTACATGATTTTATTCCTCAGGAGCATGTGAGGAGAGTTTCATACTGTCGGGAGAACAAACACGGTGCACATTCACACTTTGACATTAAATACATAGAAAACTTTTGAAATCTTCAAAAATAACATCTCTCAAGCACAAGTGGTAAAGGACTGGATACTCCTCACATTTAAATGGCTCATATTGGTACGACACTGTCTGGTATTTGGATGTATAGATATGCTTAGGGCATGTGAAGTTGACCTTCACCAGTTCTTTTTTATTTCACCTTTAGCCTGTAATTGCCCCTGTGCAGACTATTTCTGTTCATGTAGCTGACCTGAATTTGAGTAATGGCTGTTTATTTGTAATAAAATTACACTGACTGGACTAAACATCAGTTAAAGTAAATAAACAAACACACACCTTGATTTTCTAATTGGTATTTTCCATGTGCAGACTTCCTGATTGGGGGGTTGTAGATATGCTAACGGGAGTTTCTTTATGGTGCATTCAAGAAACTAGCAAAAAATATGACACTCAACATCTGGCGAGCATTATAACCATTTTCCTATTACAGGTCCCTCTCCTCTAAATATAGTCACTGCTGCAAAACATGTTGACATCAAAATGCCAAACTGTTCAAGACCTTCATAATATAACCCATGAAACAATACCTAGTCTGTTTCCACATAAGGATGAAAAGAGTGAACTAAGAGGAATGTGCTTGTTGTGTTAAGCGTCCTTGTGCATCCATAGCGACTCTAACAACATCTGAAAGAACAAGGAAGAGAGCAGTATCTTTGGAATATTATCAGACAGTTTTATTGATTTCCTTTCTTGGCTAAAAATGTTTCATGTAGGGCTTTGTTTCCTTTTCTTGTCTTTACCTCCTTATGTTCCTTTGAGCCTCTCTGTCTCCTTTGCCCTCTGTCAGCTTGTCTTCCATGTACTCTCCTCTCACATGCTCTGCTTTTTTTAAATTTTTTTTAATACAATGATCTAGTGGCCAGGTGGGCACGCGCAGCCCGTCTCTGAACAGCAACATCGAGTCACTGGAGGAGTGTATGGTGTGCTCAGACATGAAGAGAGACACTCTGTTCGGTCCCTGTGGACATATCGCCACCTGCTCCCTGTGTTCCCCTCGTGTCAAGAAGTGTCTCATCTGCAAGGATCAGGTCCAGTCGAGAACCAAGGTATCAGACACACTCCTGCTGTCTTTCCTTCCCAGAAAGACTCAGTTAAAAGTTTGGACACACCTTCTCCTTCAGTAGATTTTCTTTATTCTGATTATTTTCCACCACAAGTCACTTTGACTGCAGCTTTGCATGCTCCTATCAGATTCATGAGGTAGACACCCAGAACTGTTTTCAAAATACAGGTGTGCCTTGTCAAGAATTAATTTGTGCCATTTCTTGTCTTAATGTGCTTTAGGCCAGCCACACACAGAAACGCGACTGAACCCCACTCAACTCTGAGTTGAGTGGAGATCGGTCATGAAGGAACCTCACACACAGCTGCAGATTGGCACCACGACTCATGCCTGGGAACTGGCGCCATCTATTGACATGATTGACTATTGACAGTAAACAGTGATTGCGTTGTGACTAGTTGTGACACACATGTCCATCAATGATAAAAGTCGCGAAGTCAGAGTCGTGACCGCCACACCTTGCCGAGACTGAGTCCTGGCAATTCAACGTGTTGAATCGGCACAATTTCTGTCGGGACGTCGTCAAGACTGAAAAATCTGGGTCGGGAACCGCCGCACATCAAGCTGATTTCCAGTTACGTTGAGATGAGACGAGTCGCGTTTCTCTGTGTGTGGCCGGCCTTAGATCATCATTTGTCCTGTGCAGAGACAGATTAGTACAGAGTCAGTAGCCCTGTTAATGCTACTACAGCCCCTGTGTGAATCCATATTACTTTAACAAATGAAGGACAGTCAATTCAAAAAATCTCAAGAGCTTTATATGTGTTAAGTGCATACATCAACTGTTTCTGAAGCTGGTAATTCTAAGAATGAAGAAATTTATTGTTGCAATTCTGGATTATGACAATGCATATGTTTGAAAATACAGTATATATACGACTTAAAATACAAATTGACATTCTTTGACTTGCAGATGATTTATGAATAGTTATGATTTATGAATTGTTAAAAAGGGGCAGACATGATGAATGTTGGCTTCTTCCTGCTCCTTTTCAAACAGATTCCTCTTTTATGTTTCTGTAGGACAATTTATGTTGTTCTTTGTAATACTGTTATTTTAACTGATCAAAATAAAATGAACCCAAACGTATCCTCTGCAGCAGACGTAGCTCTTCTTCTTTTGTTTTTCTGATACAGTGCTTATCAAAGCCAATTCCATTATAGCGTTCAGTAATTTTGGCAAGTTTGAATGTTGGGGACACATTCAAACTTGAGATTTTTTGTGTCGACTTGACCTTGGTTTCTTAATGAAATGATGGACTGGACTGTAATTGTCGTAGCACTCATAGGGCATTTGACTCTGTACCCACCCTTCCTCTGCACAAGACAATCTAAAACACATTAAGAAGGTATGAAATGGCATGAATTGACCTGTGAATTGAAAACTGCTCAGGGTAACTATATTGATAATCTAATGAGAATGCAAAGATGAATGAAGTGACAATCTAAAATGTAAAACATTCTGGGTTGTTTACAACTTCTGCAAAATTTCATACATGTTTCTTCAGTTTGTATTCTTATGTATTAATGTGTGATGTTGATAATGATAAAAATAAAGAAAAAATGCTGAAGGAGAAGGGGCGTCCAACCATGTCTTGTAGTGTAGATAATCATCAGAGACTGAATTGTGTTTTTTTCTTTTTAATATAATTTGTCTCTCCACAGATTGAGGAGTGTGTAGTCTGCTCTGACAAAAAGGCAGCTGTGTTATTCCAGCCCTGTGGTCACATGTGCGCTTGTGAGAGTAAGTCTTAACACATTTAATCATCTTCATCATCCATATTCTGCTGAATCACTTGGCCTCTGTATAAATATTTGCATTGAGCTCTGACCGGTATGTTTTTCGTCTCACCAGACTGTGCCAGCCTCATGAAGAAGTGCGTACAGTGCCGGGCTGTGGTGGAACGCCGCACTCCCTTCGTTCTTTGCTGTGGAGGGAAAGGTATGGAGGATGATGCCGCTGATGATGATGATGATGATGATGATGATGATGACCTTAGTGAGTGAATTTTCCACGTTTGCTTTTAATTTCTTCTTTTTAGTTCTTCTCTTTTAGTTTTCTCTCCACTTCTTTTTCAAATGTCATCGTTTTGAGTCTTTTTGCTGCCTTGCTTATGCATTCTTGCCTGCTTTTGCATCACTTTTAATATTTTGCCACCTTTTTTCATTCTAGATATTTGCAGATCTAGTCTAGATAACTCTTGTCCAGTACTAGATTGTGCATGTTCTCATTGCATTCATACTGATCAGTTCTTTTCAAGTTTCAAATATCGCACACTAACCTCTTCCTGATGCACACCACATACAATTTATGGAGAAAGCGTTTTGAATTGAAGTCTTTGCATAAGTGGGATTTCAGAGGCCATTTTGATATGAGCTCTGCTGAATAATACAATAACAGTACGTATACAGACATGTTTTATTCATGTTTCTGAGCCTCCTTTAAATTAACACAATTGCATAAATTGGATAAATTTATTAGTAAGCATATGCTAAATAGCCTGTAGTCCTACATACACTGTACTTGCATAATAATGCCTGCAAAATGCTGAATCATAATGCGTCCCTAGTAGTTTGTGGTTTTTGAGTAAAGACGCATAATGCGATGTTAAATAAATAGGATAAAACAGCAGCCTTTGTTGTGATCTTAAAGCAGAGCTGAAGTTGCCGCCTGTAAATGTCAAGGTTAAATGAATAGTAATGAAAGGTATTTATTTTTGCTTGGTATCACTGGAGCATCTCACCTGTGGTTATTTCTGATGTTTTCCACATTTTCCTTTCAGTTAAAAGGGAAACTGTTGTAAACTCACTCATTACTCGTAATATGTAGTGAATATCACATAGGTGGCATGCAGTCATTCTCAAAGGTGCAGAGCTGACGCTGACACTCATGCAAGGGGCAGCATTGATTGCTTATCTGTTTTCAGTAACCACTGTTGGCGTGTGCAACAAAAGAAAATCTAATATACAAAATTCACCTTGAAATAATTCACTTTGATTATTTCTGCTCCCTGTTTCTTTACACTGTATCTGTAACACAGGTGTTAGACTCCTTACCTCATGCTTAAGCACTGGCTGATGACAAAGAGAGAAATGATCACTTCCTGCTATGCCTTTTAGAGCCTCGTTTGTCTCTCTGTCCCTAGTAACTGTTTCCAACTTGCTAGCTTCCTCTTCAGACTTTTACTCTGAACCTCCCTTTGAGGCTGTAGTGAGTAGTTTGGTCCTCGGGCCAACTGTTGAGCTGGTGAGGACCACTCCTGCTATAACAATGTGACTGGTTATTCCCAGCAGGGAGCTCTAACAGTATGGCAGGGGGATCCCAGGATCTTCTCCAGCCCAACAATCTGGCACTAAGTTGGTGTAAGTATTCCTCCATGATCCCCTCCCTTCTCAGAGCTGTTTTGAAAGAGCTCGTCCCCATGTTGCTGCCCTGGCCCCCTTCTCCATCCCTCAAAACCCCTCATTCTCTTAAAATAATGCACACTCACTAAACAACTGATATATGCAATGTAAGACGCATATTCCATGAGTCACACTGTTGCTCAGTGTTTGTGGAATGGATTCCCCAGCAGGGCCTCAGTCCAATTAGTTCTTGCTGAGTTTTACTTCCATATCATTATACACATGCATACAGTGGAGTGTGAGACGCCAAAAGCATTGCATGTGGTTTGTTTTGAGTGGGATTTGAAATAAGTACATGGTGTGTATTTCAGAAACAAGTCATTCAGAAGGGCTATAAAACCTGATATTATTCATTCAGAACTCATGTCTTGTCTTATTTTAAAAATGTGTCTAGAATATTATGCACAACCAGTCACAGGTTTGGACATGTCTTCTCTTTCGGTGATGTTTATTTATCTGTGTTACTGAAAACATCCAAACTGCGACAGAACTTGTATGAAATTCTATAGTAAACATGGTTTAGTAGCAGCTTTCATCACAGCTCTGCATCCTCTCAACAGCCTCGAGGTTGTCGCCTTGAATGGATTTCAAATCACAGATGTGCATTGCAGTGGATTTGTCATTTCTTCCTTTGTTAATAGGCTTTAGACCAGTGTTTCCCAAAGTTTTTTACTGGGGACCCATGTCTTAGAAATGACAAACTGTCATGACCCAAATCACTAAAGTAAAAGTCATGAGAAGGAGTGAACTGCTGCATCAGTGAATGTTTGTGACCATTTGAACTGCTAATTTATAATGGTACAAGGCCTGCATTATACTTTGAGCAGGTAATGGAGCCATTTTGAAGAACCCACCTGTAGGTCCTGTCCCAGTGTTTGATAATGGCTGTTTTAGGCATCATCAGTTGTCTTGTGCAGAGGAAGTGTGGGTATAGAGTCAATAGCCCTAATAGTGCTATTACTGCTGTTCACATCCGTTACTCCGTTAAGTGAAGAGAAAAGACGAAGAAATGAAGGTCAGTCAATCTGAAAATCTGAGTTGGGTTGTTCAGGTTGTTTTTGTTCATGACATAATTCCATACATGTTCTTCCACAATTTGGATGTCTTCAGTATTATTATATAATGATAAAAATAATAAAAAAGAGAAAAAAGCCACTGAAAGAGAAGCTTTTGACTGGTAGTGTCCAGTTTTCTTTGTTCCAGAACAGCAATCTTTCAAAGAATTCTTAAAACGTTTATGCCAAATTCCAAATGAAGAAAGTTTGTATATGGTAAAAACAGCTTTCAACATCAGGCTTAAGAAGAAAAAAAAGGAGACAAATAAGGTCAGGCCTGTTACCTCCATCTAAATGCCCTTATTTTGTGTCAAGAGTATTTACAAGTAATCATTTTTATGTGAGTGTTTATGGAATGGTTTACTTATACAAGAGGTAATGCATAAATGATAGTAGACCTGGACAGTAACATTTATTTCCACACTGACTGTCCACAGTCCTACTATGAATCGGGCCATTTTTAAACAGAAAAAGGTTTGGGAACCTCTCATTTAGAGCCTTTAGAGATGTGTCGTTTAGAGCATTTATTTTCAGAAGAAGAGACTTGTGGTGTTTGCGAATCTTGAATAAAAATATATGTTATTTTTAATTTTGAAACAACACAGCACTTAATGTTTAGACCCAGTAAGTCCCAGCATTCTTACACCTTAGTGTTTTCCCTTGGTCTGTAACATTGCCTTAATGCTTTATGTTACTGCTTGTGCAAAACTACAAGCAGTTCAGCTTCGATGGTCTGTGACTGGCCTTTTGAGTACATTCTGGAGGTTTTCAGTGGGGTTGAGGTCTGAAAATTTGGAGTGTTCATTTTTTCCAGAGCTGTATTTTTAAGACTGTAATTTGGCCACTGGTGCCGTCTGTTCATATGCTTTGTTTGTTGTCTCTATGGCTAATTTCCATTTTTTGTTTTGTTGTTGTTCAAACAGCTAGTGGAAACATCCCGGCCCTTCAGAGAGACAAAGATAACACTAACGTTAATGCTGATGTACAGAAGCTACAGCAACAACTTCAGGACATCAAGGAACAGGTAAATTGCATGTGTAAAATATCTAACATCAGCTTGGTTTGTTAGTGATCCACTTAAAGAGTTAAACTGACTGTATCACACTAACACTTTCTGGGATTCCCCTATTTATTTGTCTCTAGACAATGTGCCCGGTGTGTCTGGACCGGCTCAAGAACATGATCTTTATGTGTGGCCATGGCACCTGCCAGCTGTGCGGGGACCGAATGAGCGAGTGCCCCATCTGCCGCAAGGCCATCGAGCGCCGCATCCTCCTCTACTAGAGCTCCTGAGACTGTTCCTCTCTGTAAACCTACACAGACCACATCGAGTTTTACCACCACGACACCAGCTGCTGCTTGACCATCCTCACAGCACGAGTCAGGCAGCCAAGGGCGTCTTCATATGTCTTATTCTTCACTACAAATGCTCTTAATGGCTGTGATGGAATTCTGTTACAAAACAAAGAAAATCTATGAAATGACTTATCACTTTTGCTGTTTTGTCATCATGACGACCATGAAAGATGCTTCATGGACAGTTCCTCGTTGTGTTAGTTCGCATCACTTTCCCACCATCTTCCCAGCGTCCTCATGTTTTGCTTCACTTCTGTGTTTTTTAGTGGATATGTAAAACATCTCTCTGAGTCTGTGATGCCTCTTTTAGATGTACAGAGCTGTGAAAAAGAATTTCACCCCTTCCTGATTCTGTATGTTTAGTGTATTTGTCACACTTAAATGTTTCAGATCACCAGATACATTTTAATATTAGACAAAGGTAACTCAAGTAAACACAAAATACAGTTTTTAAATTATTCTTATTATTTGCCTCCTAAACCCTTAGTGGTTACAAGTGTAATTAAGTTTTTGCGATAACTGGTGATGAGTCTTTCACATCACTGTGGAGGAAATTTTGCCCACTCCGAATCATCTTCATTCAGACACAAAGGAGGTTTTTGAGCGTGAATGTCCTATTTAAGGTCATAAAACAGCATCTTAAATTGATTTAAGTCCAGTTTAAAACTTTTGTCAGTCCAAAAGTCTTAGGGTTAAACAAGAAGTGTTTTGTCAAATGTGAGATGAACCTATGTTTTGGTCAGCAGTGGTTTTCATCTTGGAACTCTCCCATTCATTCTATTTCTTATTTTTGAGTCATGAACTCTGACCTTCAGTGAGGTTCTTTAGATGTCATTCTGGCTTCTTCTGTGACCACCTGGATGAGTTGTTGAAATTTTCTTTCTGGTGCTCACTGTGGTTCACTGGAGACCCAAAGATTTAGAAGCGGCTTTGTAACCCTTTCTACTCTGATAGATGTCATTGACTTTGTTTCTCATCTGTTCTTGAATTCCTTAGATCATGGTATGATGTGTTGCTTTTTGAGATCTTTAACTGTACTTCACTTTGCCAGGCAGGCTCTATTGAAGTGATTTCTTGATCCAACAGGATTTTAACAGGAGGGGGGCAAAGAAATTTTCAAATAGGGTCAGATAGGTTGAATGTTTTTTTTATTATTATTACTTTTTTTTTTGGCCTTAATAAACAGAAGCATCATTTTGTATTTACTCAGGTCATCTTTGTCTAAATTAAAGTTTGTTTGACAATCTGAAATATGTAAGTGTGATAAATATACCAAAAAAAGCAATCAGGAAGGGGCAGCAGTTTTTCACTGCGCTGTTGCTCAGCTCTTTGAAGCTGTGGAGGTGTTGATCTCAGTCTGTTACCTTTTGTGTAAAGTTTCTGAGTCAGGCACAGTGATGCCTGCTGCAAAGTCATATGGTATTTGTAAATCCTCATGCAGCTGTATTGAAATCCGATGCACCTGATGTTTAAAATGTTCCTGACAGTATATTGGATAGTTTGTGAGACTGTTGCATCTCTTAAAAAGACTGTTTGTTCCTTCACGCCTGTATTTGGCTTGGCCACAACACGCTGTGAGCTGTCTGTCCTCACAGTTCCACTTTGCACTCGCACACGTCCTGAGATGGAAGAAGAAAAGCAGAGTCAGGCAAAAAGCTCTTTTCTTTGCTGACTTCGGAGGTCCACTTCAGCTCAGCGATAAAACACACTGGCTGCTCGGTAACATGCCACACCTGTACTCTCTTTACAAAGCTACACCAACAACAGCAGTGTTGCAACATCCTCAAACAAGGACCGAAGACGAACATGAACTCATTCAGCTTCTGTCCAGCACACTGTAAACCACACGATGCAAACATTTATGTAACAAGAATGACCTGTTCACAGCTTGATGTTATTGTTTCCAGACTCAACGGTATTGTCAACAACTGTACAATTCAGTGAGCGTTGCTAATTCACCATTGATGACTCTGTGCCATTTGCTTCCAAAAATCTTCTTGTTAAATAACTGTATGGGGATAAGGTGCTCTTTGCCTTGTATCACTTTTTTATTTAAGTGTATTTCTGTTCTCAAAATCAAGCTAGAGAGTACAATCTATTGGAACACAAAGATGATAAAGAATATTGACTAAATTATTTTGTATCGCTGCCCAAAAAATAGGATTTGTAGGTATCACTGCCTTCCTGATATGTAGCCTCAAAGTCTCACATTCTGCTTTATTTCTAAGATGTTTGTAATACCGTGCTTTCATTTGCTTCTTTGTTGTTTTGCAATAGTAGGAACTTTTCGCTGTAAACTAACGTAGGTCTAATTTGTCCCTTTGTGGAGATGTCGAGGATCTTCTCACTTGTTTGAGAGGAAAGCTAAGGATTTTTTTAAAGACAGAACTCGCCTTACCTCTTTTAAAAGGCAGTGGTGGGACTTTACAGCCGCGTACAAGCATTTCTTTTCTTCTACGGACTGAAAGAACATTGTTTTGAATACTTCTTTTTGATGACCTTGATAACACTTAAAGCTAGGAGCACTAAAACGCTTTATGGTAGTGTTGTCTTGTTATGGATGTTCTGAAAAAAAGCCTATTTTGTACTTTTATTTTCCATCCATGTAACTGTCCTGTTCAAAGTGTATCAGTAGTATTTTCTTTGGCATGAATGTTTGACATACGCAGTACGACATGTATCTTGAAAGCTGTTCTGTCTGTATTGCTAATAAGTGCTTTTAAAACAACCACATAGCAGAAATAAAGCCCCAAATGAACCATGGGACATTAGAAGGGCTGTTTATTTTTTTATCTCCACTCACACCAAATTGTTAATTAGCTCATTGTTTGTTTTGTTTTTCAAGTGGAGTTCAGATGTAGTTAGATGCTTAGAAGCAGAAAATTAGCATTTTGTTGCTTTAGTCCTGCTGTGCAGCGTCTGCCTCAGCGAGGAGATGGAGTAGCGGGGAGGGGAAGGGGGGGCACGATGGAATTGAAAACGTTAACACCTAATAATGACTCAGCACCAGTGTGTGATCGGTCCACTATGCTAATCAGCGAAAAATACTGGAGAGAGAAGAGCAAGATGAGAGGAAAACATATGAGCACAAAAGAAAAATTTCAAAAAAAAAGAAATGTCTCTTTAGGACCTAAACGTGCCTTAATTTTTACCTTGTCATAGCATTTATTCTCTTTGATCAATGTATTATTTAGCATTTAATTCTACTATAATAAAAACAGTACAGTGCATATGAATGAATACTGAATATTCAGTAAAATAATGTACAGAATTAACCAAAATTGGGAGAATAAAAATGAAATGGCAAAATAAAATTGAAGAGTACAATAAAGTTAACCAAAAAACAATAGAGAGGAAAAAAATTCCTAAACAAATGTAATCAATTGAAAAGACAAAAGGGTCAAATAAATAAGCTGTAAAGCCACTTAATACACAGTGAATAAACAACGGGGGAAAATATCAAAGTAATTCACAAAATGGGGGAAAAAATTTACAAAACAAAACAAGGAATTAATACAAAATCAAGTGAACAATAAAAGTTAAAAAGAGTTACAATAATTATAAAAATCTGTTAAATAATCAGGAAAATCTGGACAATGCCATAAAATGAACAAAATAATAGAAAAAAATATAATGAAAATTATGAAAAAAGACAAAAATAGTTAAATAGCAATTATACACAGGGAACAAATTAAACAATGCTGGGAGAAATATCAACACACTGCACAAAATGAGGCAAAATTGGAAAAAAATGACCCAATAAGTGATCGAGAAAATAAAAAAAACATTTGAAGAAATTAGAATGAGCATAAATGAATGAATACTATATTACACAAATTAAGAAAAACTAAAAAGAAAATGGGAATAGGTTTTCATCCAGGATGTCTGTGTACATTGCTACATTCATCTTTCCCTCTATCCTGACTAGTCTTCCAGTTCCTGC
>JAQQAE010010840.1:0-13896 GCA_029823295.1 Pseudamia nigra | reverse complement strand
AAGTGTATATACCACCTTCTGTCATGAGTGTTTTTGCTGCCACAAAATGAAAAACAATGAATTGGTATTAATAGTGATTAATCGAAATAATCCAGTGACCCTTTGATTAATCAGATTAAAAATTTTAATCATTTGACAGCCCTAATTGAAATATTATGCAATGACATTTCTTATTTTTCAGCCTCTTCAGGTTCAGACTCTCCAGACCAGGCATTGGAGGCTGAGGAGATAGTAAAGCAGCTGGACATGGCGCAAGTGGTAGAGACGCCCACTAGCACAGTCACATCCACGCAAGAACTCTGCACCACTAACTTCTACTCAAGTGTATCCCAGCTTCCACCTTTGCGGCCTCCTCACATCCCTGAGGCATCTCAAACAGTAGAGGAAGGTGAGCTGGATGCAGATGCTGACCTTCCACCTCTCACAGGTAAAAGGCTACAAAAACGTAATTCTAAATATTACACTAAGATAACAAAATCAATAACAATCACACTAAGATAACAAGATCAATAAGAATAACTCTGTATCTTGTTATGGTCCCAGCACCAGGGTCCAGTCCAGAAATGACATATGTGGACTCTCCTCCTGCTGCAGTTCCACCAGAGGCATCTTATGAGGAAGACTGGGAAGTCTTTGACCCGTGAGTGAAATGATGTAGTCTCAAACAACTCCACATCACATATTACACTACCAGTGAAAAGTTTGGACACACATTATCTGTCAGTGGTTTTGGTTTACTTTTTATCATTTTCAACAATGGGCATTAATACTGAAAATCCAAACTGAAAGATCATGTATGTGATTGTGTGGTTAAAAAGAAAAGGTTAAACAACCCAGAACATGTTCTATAATTACATTGTCTGAAGCAGCCACATTTATTTGTGATGTTAGTTATTTTTATTTATTTATTTTTTTCAACTGTTAATTTTTGCCACTTCTTGTTTTCTTAATGTGCTTTAGAGCAGTGGTTCCCAAAGTTGTTTTTTTTTTTTTTTTTTTCGTGGACCCAATTTTTAGAATTGACAAACTGCCATGACCCAAATCACAAATGTATAAATTAGGCAAGGGAGTGAATTTGTGTTCAAGTGAATGTTCTTGACAGTTTTAACCAAAACTCCAGGCCTAAATTATCATCTTGGGCAGGAAAAGAGGCCATTATGACCAGATGTGGGGTACAGAAATCAGTTTTATATGTGCAATTTTAAGACCAGCTCAAGAAAACAAGCTCTATTTTTTTTTTCTCTCTCTTTTTCATCAGTAAGTTTGTTTTGCGACCCAAATAAATTGTTCCGTAACCCACCTGTGGGTCCTGTCCCAGTTTTTGGGAATGGCTGCCTTAGACCAAAAGTTTCAGACCCAATTGGCAGTTGTACGTGTCCTGGCATTCGCAAGCAATTGCGGCCAGAGATGGTGACACGTACCCCCTGTTGTTTTTATGACCGGCCCAAGCGGTCGGAGCTGCAAATCATGTCTTGGATGGGTTTCAGACCTGTTTGATTTCCATCCAGTCACCATGCATATTCTCAGATTTTGTCCTCACTGCATCTGTGCAGCAGGTAACGGTGAAAGAAATCAAGACAAAAGCAATTAATGTCACAGAAATATCACATCACATATTGGTACCTGTAAATTAGATTTGGCTATAAGTTTAAACATTTCCATGCAAACGGGCAGGTCCCAAGCCTATTAATCTAGTAATATTAAAGCCCTGATGTCTGGTCACTCATACAGTGTAGTATGGCACAATTGTGTGTGGATGTCAGAACGCACAGTGTGTTCTGGATTCATGTGTGTTTGCAGCTGAAATGGGTACACACTATACCTGCACCTTAAGACATTTCTAAAGTCACAGTGTATACCAGCCTTTAGTGTCACTACAGCTACCATGCAAACCCATATGTTTTTGGTGCCTGCATTTGGACACATTCAGAGTTCTGAAGATTTTTCCATTTGACAGGCTTTCATTTGTTAAAGGAATAATGGACTGTCTTTTCTCTATTTTTTGCCATTATATGGATTTGTACAGTATTTGTGGTAGCACTAATAGGGCTATTGACTTTGTATCCACTCTTCTGCTGCACAAGACAACTGATGGTCTAAACACATTAAGATGAGAAATGTCAAATTAACTCTTGACAAGGCATACCTGTGGATTAAAAAACATTGAGTGAATGTGATGAGAATTCAAAGCTGAATATGTATACTTTGAACAATCCAAAACATGTTCTGGGTTGTTAAACACAAGAGAGGATGTGGCCACACTTTTGACTGTTAGTGTACATCACAACATGCGGTTGTAGATGGTGATTGTTTGGTGCCCTAAATAGAAATGCCACTTTTGTTCATCAGCTCCCAACTGTCAGTGTGGGTGATATGGTTAAAGTGTCAGTGTTTTTAATTTTTATACTACAGTACACACACAGACATGACAGTACACTCACAAAGTGGTGTGGACTGTGATTGTTGCTGCAATGTAAATAATTAATAATATGAAATAGTATTTGTTTCACTGTTGTCACACGTTATATAGTGACATCTTACACAATTCTAAAATCACAGCCTCTACCCTCAGGCAGTGAGACTATTAAATGAACAGCACTAATGCACTCTATAAATTATGTATTATGCCAGTATTGAGATGCTCTAAACCAGGGGTGTCAAACTCATGCCATGGAGGGCCAACACCCTGCAGGTTTTCTCTCTAACCGGTCACTAAGCAGGTGATTTCACTGTTCAGCACTCCTTCAAATATAGGGGAGGAGCTAATCAGTGAAATCACCTGCTTTAGTGACTGGTTGGAGAGAGAACCTGCAGGGTCTCGGCCCTTCATAGCATGAGTTTGACACCTGTGCTCTAAATGATATTTCGTTGTTATTTATAATTGTTATTGTGACAAAGTATTTAATTGAATTGAAAATCTTAAGAATATGGCAGATTCACTTCTACACTCTTGGCTCTTTATGGTTAATGACATCAAACCCTTTGTTTATTGGTACATTACCCTTAAGTCAGCTGGCACATTGTAACTAATCCAGTCTCTGTTTCTTGAGAGAAATCTTGATGGGTCATTTTTTTTTTTTTTTAAATTCCAGTCTTAACTTAAAGCACATGATATTTTTGGGTTTTAGGTATTTCTTTATCAAACACGTCCCCCCGCTGACAGAAGAGCAGCTCACTCGTAAGCCAGCCTTACCGCTGAAGACTCGCAGTACACCTGAGTTCTCTTTGGTCCTCGATCTGGTCAGTGAAATAGGTTTTTTTTTTTTTTTTTAATATATATTTTTGATTTTATTGTTTAATTTTTGAGATGTTTTTTAAGTTAGAATAGTTTGTTTCACCTTTCCTTCCTCTTTGTATTAATCAGGATGAAACATTGGTTCACTGCAGTTTAAATGAGCTGGAGGATGCAGCACTTACCTTTCCTGTCCTCTTTCAGGATGTCATCTATCAGGTACCGTAATGTTTCCACTCTGTCTTATTGCATAATGCCTCTAGGGGGAGTTGAACTATTTTTTTATTTATTTATTTTTTTTAATAAGTTAGTACTTCAGTGATTCTGATCAGACATCTGATATTCTGATCAAACATTTGATATCTGTTAGAGATGGGGTAAACCATTGCTGAGGCTTTTTGACAAACTCTTCCCCTTACTACTCCTTCAGAAGCCCTCTCCACCTGCTTTCCTGTCCTATACTGTGATCATCAACTCCTCTTCTTGGCTTTTAAATCTAACAGATGCATCGGCAGTGCTATTGTAGTGGCTTTCCTAAATGTTTATTTACCTGTAGTTTATTGTTGTCTGCAGGTTTATGTGCGCTTGAGGCCATTCTTTAGAGAGTTTCTGGAACGCATGTCTCAAATATACGAGGTAAATATAGCTTGGCTACTGAGTTTTTGTCTTATTGTGCTAATTTTTCCAAAAATCAGCACAAACTGGATTTTCCTCTTTTTCTTTTTTCTTAGATCATCCTTTTCACAGCCTCTAAAAAAGTGTATGCAGACAAACTGCTCAATATCTTGGATCCTAAGAAGCAGCTAGTGAGGTACAGTGGTTTTTTTGTTTGTTTTTTTTTTTTGTTAAATTAGCACTTTCCCCTTTTTGAACAATGAAACACAAACATCAGTGAGGTAAAGCTTTAAAACTGTACATCACCTGTGCGACACAAGGCGCCACTGAGGTGTCAGTGTTGTGTATTTTAAATTATTGATTGCCATGACCTTGTCACTGATTGATTTTTTTTTTTTTTTTTTTTCACTTCTTCCTCCTGCCATCCTGCCACTGTAACTGTAGACACAGGTTGTTCCGTGAGCATTGTGTCTGTGTCCAGGGAAACTACATCAAGGACCTCAACATCTTAGGCAGAGACCTGTCAAAGACCATCATCATTGACAATTCACCACAAGCCTTTGCATATCAGGTAAAAGTTAAAACATTGGAAGTTCTGAGTTATGTAACAACAATTCCACACAGAAAACCTGGAAAATCATTGACTATTTTTGAGTCATGTAAAATGAAGGGGGGGGGGGGTCAATGTCCTGGAAAAGCTTAAGTTGTCCTTTTTTTTTTTTTTAATTATTCAAAATTAGAAATAAAACTATTTATTCTCTCTCTACTTTTCTCTGCCTTGTGAGTGAACGCAAGCAGGTTAAGTTATGAGCATACATGTCACGCTGTCTTCAACGGGCAACACTGAGGCACAGTGCTTTTCTACTTTTAGCCGGCGCAGTGCCCCATGTGACGCTACTGGCCAGTCAAATTTGGTAAGGGCTTCTTTTTCCCAAAGAGGCACATAGAGACAAAACTAGCTACTTTCATTTGAAGACTGTTGCTGGTATTGGTTTTCAAGTATGAACATAATGGGGCTGGGGACTGTATTACTGTATGATGTGATAACAGCTGAAAATGTCCTGGCAAAGTCCTGAAAAATAATTTCAAGAAAAGATTGCCAGTGTGAGTTAGGCTTTCCTATTTGAAAGTAAACTTTTCTGACTTCAAAAAATCTTAACTATACCATTGGATCCTAACAGAGTTTTTAAACTTTACACCACGTCTTTCCTTTGCACAAAACCACATATTGTATAATATTTTTCATTTACCTGCCATGCTTTAGTAACAAAAAGGTAATTTATTTATTTATTTATTTATTTTAAATAATTTGCCTAATTATCTTGCAAAGATCATAATAACCATCAAACATTATATGTAAGGGTCTGATAGAAGTTGGAGGAAAAATGCACATTGCAGTATTATGGCTATGATCATTCAAGAATATATGGACAAAAACAAGTACCAACCCCTCAGAAGGGACAGGAGGATATGACAATAGACCTAAAAATTCTTGGAATATGACATTTTAGCTTTTTCCAATTTTTGCATGTGAAAGGATACAATTATCGCGATTCTGTAAAATAATTGTGACATTTCTACTAATATGTATTAGCTGACGTGTTTTCTCTCTTCACAGTTGTCCAATGGGATCCCCATAGAGAGTTGGTTCATGGACAAGAATGACAATGAGCTCCTGAAGTTGGTGCCCTTCTTAGAGAAGCTGGTCGAGATGGTAAGATGTCGATCTGTTGAAAGTCTGTGTGTGTTGTAAGTGATTGAACCTCATGCCAGTGATCTAATTTTTGGTCTTTTCTCTACTCGTCTTTCATGGTCTTCCTTCCTGCTGGACTCATCAGAACGAGGATGTGCGGCCGCATGTTCGGGAAAGGTTCCGGCTTCACGACCTGTTGCCGCCTGATTGAACTTGACAGCAGTCTCTCAGAATGGGACAACGCAAAAAGACTGAAAGACAACATGCGTGTAAAAAAGGAAAAAAAAAAAGAAAGAAAAAACCCTCTTTGGATTACAAACTACAACATTGCCATTACTGTTAAAATTTTAGCCTTTTTTTTTTTGTTTTGTTCTTTTTGCTTTTAAATCCACTGTTGCTTTTTAAAAAGAAATCTTCAAAAGAAAACATTTTTAAAGATCTGGGCAAAATTTTCTAACTATCCACATGTACAAACAAAATGACACACTATGAACAAGCCCAGGTAGACGCCTCTTGTCAAAAGACTCTTCAGCTGTGGAGTCGCATAGTCTCCACTCTAAATAACGACATCTTGGTGCTGGCTTCATGGATATGAATATGCCACCTGGTAAAGAGGAACTCCAACCACACAGAGTCCCCGATCCCAAATCCCTGGTGCTCACGCTGTTGACACTGATGAAAAATGACACTCTGCGGCTACAAACTAATATCAGCAGGAAATGACTGGCCTGCAAATCAATCTGTGCATGTGTGTATGTTTACTCGAAGTCACACACACTCACTGAATTGGTGTTTGGCAAACCTGCAAGCTGTAGCCTTTAAAATCATATGCATTCCTCTGTAGCTGGGTCAAGTTTCTATTGTTGGTTGCAGTTTTTTCTGGTAAAACTGGTGTTTCATTGTTTTTAAACGGATAGCGTTTCAAATTGTATTACTCCTGTTTGTAAGATATGATATTTTAAAAGGGGTCATGTAACTTCAGTTCTACGCCTTTGTTTTCCATTCAGAAGAACACAGATGGTGCGTAATTATGGCGACACTCCACTCCATAGTTAAATCCAACGGAACCACACTTTGTTCTAATGAGTAGAGATTTTCATTAGAACATTGCGGACGCAGTATGCCTCTTTAATGTTAGGATTAAGAATCTTCTTTCTTGTAAATCTGACATATTGTAAAGGTTTGAGGGCATTCATTTGCAAAGTGGTATATGTCAACGTTAACCTTTTTCTTTAATGATAGTATTTGATTTGTAATTTGTCTATAATCAGTATTGTCTTTACTCCTAATCAAGTATTCTGGCTAAATCAGAGCTTAGTTTCTTTTACTTGTAATTTGACGGCTATATCGGTAGCATTATAATGTAATGTAGCACACCTCTGCCAGTGTGTCATGAAGTCTACCCATGGAAGAAATCTGTGGCCAGACGTTGTACCGGCCATATCTGGCACCAGCAACATACTGTTTAACCAGTCAGCCTCACCAAGGCGATGGACGACATGACTGCCCCTCAACCTGTATGTCAACGTTTTTAAGCGTTTATTTTTATTTTTTTTATGTTAAGCACAGTTGAAAGTGTTGCGTTATAAGAATGGTAACTTTATGAATGTGTTTCTGCTCTAATTCAGAATGGATTTTTAAGCCAAATTGGCACTTTGCTCCTGTTGTTTCGACTTAATTTATTCATTAATGAGACAGCAATGTAAATGTGTTGGCATCCATGTGAGCATGAACACAGAGCACAAACAGAAGCTTGTTTGTGTTCTGGTTGTCTCTCTTTGGTTTTTAGCAAAATGAGACAACCACGAAAGCCTCCTTGACAAATTAACATGCACAGTGGAACTAATTGAAGTTCTCAAGTGCATTTTATGTTGAAGCAGTTGTCTTTGCAATGGTTTGTCTGGGTTGCCTGTACAGTGCCATACAATTCCTCTCATCACAAGTATGACATTTCTTGCCCCCACCCCTCATCAATTGGTTAAATGAAAAGAGACAATCAGACTTCAAAGCTTTGCAGATGTTGAAACCTGGAGACCCTACCTGCCCCCTTTCCATTTTGATTTCATTGTGCAGTATGTGTTGTGTGGTGTGATTCCATCAAGTTGTTCCCCGTGAGTAAATTTTGCCGGTAAATTCTGTTGTGCCCTGTCCGAATCACCCCCGCTGCTCACTCTCACAGGTTCTGCTCACAGACGGGTTTGATCTGATCTTCTCGTTTCACAAGTTACTGTCCAGAAATTCACTTAATTTGTATTAAAGCAAAATTGTTCCAGGGCATAATGGTGTTTACTCAGATATGAGAACACGTGTCCAGACGATGAATGTAAATTGTACATGGGCTGAAGTCTTAAGTCTTTCCAAACTCCTTATTGCTGCATCTCCTCACAAATGACAAAAGGCAGAGGAGGAAATGAGCTTCCTCTGCTCAGATCTGGAGGCGATTAAACAATGTGTATGGAAGAGGAAACTTGTCTTGAGCTCTCGCCATGGTAGCCCCCACCTCCCTTCACCTCCCCATGATCTCTCACCATCATTACTGCCATCTTTTAGTATGCAAGCCTCACACGGTGGTGGATCGTCGGCCCATGTAGCCCAGGTTTTCTCATCTCCTCACAAGTCTTTTGGATTGTGTATTATCAGTCATGGCTTGTTCCTGAAGGATCGATGGTAAACATTTAAATAGTTTTCATCCAGCTCATTTTTATGTGCATTACCAGTTTATTATTGTACACCAAGTGTTGTACAATACATGCAGCTTCATGTTTTAAAAAAATCCTTAAAGTAAGGAAAATCTTTTGTATTTTTGATTTCAAAAGGCATGTCATATCTACTTTTTAAATGTATTAATGAAGATTTAACTTTACATCAAATGGAGTGTTTTTTTTGTTTGTTTTTTTTTGTTTTTTTTTTTCTTACAAATATCTGTACGTTTAGTTTAGCGCAATGTCACTGAACTGTTAAACTTGGCATGTAGAGAATACAGCTTGCTTTGTGGGAAAGTCCTGAATTAAATTTTAATCATGGCACTTTTTCTGCAGAAAAGAGCAATCGTGTTAATGATTTTGTTTTTTCATTATCCGTTAAGCCATTTTACTTGCAAGACTTGCTATTTGTGCTGAAGATGTATTTAAAAAAGTTTTAAGACATCTTTGTTAGCCATCGGGCTGTATGCTATTGTAAAGTGTATATACAGTTACATTGAATTTCTGAAACAAAGTTTTAAAGTTAAAACTGCACTGCATGACCTTTGTTTTCATTTCATCTCATAGTTGATGGTCTACAAGTTCACTCAATTTGTGCTTTGAGTAGATAGAAATAAGAAATGGTTGGAACAGTATGGGCAACTCTAAACTATGACTAGAATGTAGTATGTGACTACGGTTTGCCTCAGTTCAAGGGTCAGCAACCTTTACATCTAAAGAGCCATTTTGGACAGAAGTTTAAAAAGTGTTGAGAGCCGCAGAAAATATTCAAAGCCTATATGTACCGTATGACACGTTTCAGCTGGCAACATAACACCAATTTGTGACTATAATATTACCGGTAACTGTTTTTTTTATTCATTTTGTTACCTCTGCCAAGGTGCTCTTGTTTTTATCAGCATTACTTTATTCGTTCACAGCATAACTGGAAATGTTATGAATGGATTTGGATCCAAAAGATTTTTTAAAGCATTTTTCATCATTGTGAGAGAATTCAACATTTATCTTTATGCCACAAATAACACCCAGAAAATGTAGCCCAAAAAAATGGGATAACACTGTAATAGATTCTATCAAACTGCAAAGCTTCATCCAGATATGAGCAATATTCTGGGTATACTGATCCAAAATGGTTATACATGAGGAAATATAAGCTACTGTAAGATAGGAAATAAATCTATAGATTGAAACTGACACCAATTTGTCATGGAAAGTCTGCTGATGAATAATGTGACCACAGCTTTGACTTATCATTTTTAGAGCTAGATCCAGAAGATGCAGATTTGTTTTGGTTAATTTTTAGTTTTTCTTTATTACATTATTCATTTTGGTTCATGTCCACAATTGTTTTTGAGGATTTCACTCATTTTTTTTCCCCATTTTCTTATTTATATTAATTTACTCAACATTTTAAATTCACTTGAGCATTTTATTTTTTTAATTCATTTTCTTTTAGTTTTACTATTTTTAATATTTTAATTAATTTTTAAGATTAATTGCACTCAGGTTTGTTTTGCTTATTCGTTTTAGATCATTTAATGTATCATATTTTTAATCTTGTTGATTTTCTAGATTGTTTTATTAATTCCGTTGTATCAGTTTTGCCTTAATTATTTCATTATTCATTTACATTTATGAATAGAATTTGAAAACAATTTGAAAAATGGACATATATTTACAAGAGAAACATCAGACAAAGCATGAAAGTAAAATTGCTGGATTATTTTTCTAATTTCCACTTATTTCTTAGGGTTGGGGTTGAGTATCATACTTGATCAAGGTACAATAAGAACACTTAAAAGGGAACATAATGAATCTGCTATTTATTTCTTTGGGTTTTTGACTTTATAATTAATGTTACAGAAGTAGATAGTACACAAGTACATTTACTCCTTTACATGTATTTGAGGGTCATTCCATATGAACTCAACCAAAGTTCAGAATTCTTCCATGGTGACTGATTTAGATTTGGCTAAAAAATATGTTGGTGTCTCTACATGTATAATGAAAAAAAAGGGGGGGTGTCAGTGTCAGCCCATTATTACTGACAACAGACTGCTGATGCTGAATACCTTCAATTTGGGGACAGGACTGTCTGCAGAAGGGATGCTGGCTGTGCCAAAGGTTTCATTTAGAAGTTAGAGGACCCTGAAAATGGTCCCAACTAAAGAAATACAATTTATGACAAATTCACCATGTGGACAGTTATCCAGAAACTTTTTTTTTTACCTTATTGTACACATCTTATAACCATGTGCTTAAAAACTAAGGTTGTTTCCAAAGACAATAGTTCAAAAAATGAACAAAATAATTAAGAGAATTAGGGAAAAGTAGCAATATAGTCATAAAAATGAATAAAAATATACTAAATAATGAATAACATTAGTAAAATTGTAAAAAAGAATAACACGATGAGAAAATGAATAAAATCGTCCAGAAAATGAAAAGAAATGCACAAAATAATCAAGTAAAAATAAAGATAATATTTAGTAAACTGAGGAAAAATGAAGAAAATAATTAAGACAATGTGGAAAAATGAAAAAAAAAACATTGAAGCAACTAAACAAAATTTAAAAAAACAAGAACGTGGAAAAAAATTAACCAAGCAACCAGAAAAATAAGAAGAAAAAAAAAAAACAAAGTGATCAAGAAAATGAGCAAAATTCAACAGAATTATCAAGAAAGTGAACCAACAAAAAAATGTGAATTCTACAAATATTGTCCATTATTTTCTTATTTCACACAGGCTAATTTGCAGCGTCTGTCTCTAGACTGTGGTTAGACTCCCTAGATTAAAACAGATGTAACCAAGCACTGATTTTAAAATACTACAACCATTAGAGACATACAGTAAAATCAGTGTTTGCAGAAAAATGTTGGACTTGAGCAGTGATGGAAATCAGGACATGTATGGAGACGGAGGGGTTTTAAACCGAGTTCCAGCAGTTTCTTTGAGATGTTCGCCTGTGCTCTCTATAAGATGCTCTTTTTACATCCAGCCATGTTACCAACCTTTTGCCAGATGACCTCATTAATTGTGACGTCTTCCATCAGGTTGCATTTCACAGATTTTCCAGTCTTTTTTTTTTTGTCACTGGCTCAACTTTTTTGAAACGTGTTGCTGGTACACAGAAAAAAAAACACATACATGTCTTGGTTTGTGCATTTGACATGTTGTCTGTGTGATTTCACTGTTTTACAAATCATCCTGTTTTTATATTTTACACAGCGACTCAACTTTTTTTGGAGGCGTCAGTGTATACTACTTTTTTGTTAATTTTGCTCTTTTACGCGGATCAAGAGGTGCCCCACTAAAAATACCCACCACCCTTAAATGCTGAGCCGCTCCTGTCCCGATGTCTTCTCCTCCTCGTGGGAGGCCTCGTGGTGTCTTCTGGCTGTGGACAGGACTCGGGTTTCAGACTGCGGACTTAATCAACACACCGCTTCAATAATTCAGCAGCGATGGCCGAGCTTGTTGCCCAAATCCCTTCTGCGTTTCACAGCCCTCATTTCGCACCTCCGTTCGTTCCTCCGGCCTTAATTACGCAGCCTTTAGGGCAGGTGTCGAGTTGCGGAGGCGCAGAGCCGCGGCGGTGCGCACACACAGACATGGACCAGGCAGGGACGCATCCACGCACACGCAGGATGAGACGTGTTTCCTCCAAAGGCTGAATGCTGACACTTGACAAGTATGAGGGGATTTGTTGTGAAGCCCCTGGTGAATATTTCTGCTCCATCGACAGGATAAAAAACCCAGCGGACTGACTGATTCTTTGACATTTGGTTCCACTTCAGAGGACACGTACAGTACAATGAGGTCCACACCAGCTGTTTACACAGTGTGCGTCCTGCTGGGTGAGTCACAGGCGTGATATTTCAACCTTAGTTCATGATTTGTGAGCGTTTTCTTGTGTATTTTCTAAAATCTCTGAATTTCTTTCTTTGATTGATTTTGATTTGATCTTGTTAACGTCAGAGAAAACGCCGATATGGTATTTTTTAATGTTTTTGCGTCATTCTCGTTATTTTCATGTTTTACATCGTCATTGTCATGTTTTTAATTTGCATGTTCAATTTTCACATAGTTTCTGTCTTTTTTGTACGTTCTTTTCATTGTCATTTTCATATTTTGCATTGTTTTGGTATTTTTTGCATTGACATTTTCGTCTTTTTGCCTTTTCATCTCGTTGAGTCTTTCATGTCTTGTTGCCTCTTACGTTATTTTTGTCTTTTTCACCATTTTTGTCTTACTGCACCTTTTACTAATAATTTAAAATCACAATAACTGTGTGGTTTATTCAGCTTTCAGCCAGATGTCAAACGTAGTCCTTAAATTTGAATAAAATAATGATTTGACATTTGATGCGATAATTATTAATATCAACTGATACACAACATTATTTTGGAACATTTTTGATTGTTTTATCCAGCTACAATTTAAATCCAGTCAAAGTGAAATAACATACTGTAGTATCTAAGGCAGATTATTTATTTATTATTTACCTCTACTTAACCCTATAATGTCGTGGGTATCATATTATACACATTCCATAGTGCTATGGCATCATCATATTGTAAAAACTTTGCTCAAAACCCTCTTGTATACAGTCTGTTTCTTGCTTTTTGCCTCCTGGTGGAGGAGAATTATGTGCAATGCCCAATATATCAAATATGATACCAATTCAAATGCAAATAATTATTATTTTACATTTGGGTAAAGGGCCAAATAAAGTCTTCAGATTCAAACATTTGAATTTTCTGTCCACTTTTTTGGGCCAGTCATTGAGATTAAAAATCTCTTTTGTAACTGTATTTGTACGGCACTTACTGAAGCTGAGACTCAATCATTTTTATTGTTCATTAGGAAATTACATATTTTTGATGATAGCTTAATTACATGAGACATAAAGTTTCATTTTATACCAGTGTTAAAGTAAAAATAGGAGTTTTTGTCGCATTTAATTGTTCCCCTTTAATTTGTGTAAAGTGCTTAGAATGAGTTGTCATGTTGAGATTTTGAGACATTTGCAGAACATTTTTAGTTTTCCTTCTTGTGGTGACACTATGATGAAACTGACTCTCGATCGAGGGCCACTTCTGCTGCAGAGGAGAAGTTTATTAGAATCACCAGCCTAAGAAATAGATACTATACAGCACCTCAGACAGAGGTTGATGGTTTTGGCAACTGCACTTGGTGACATATTCAATTTTTTAGATTGAGTGACCTTAATATCTTAAAGTAACTAGGACTCACTCAGAGTGCGCAGACCTCTGCCAAGGCACTTTCTCCTCATAGTGAAGACCAACCATTGTCATGTAAACCTATGCTCATTAACCCATGATGTTATTGCGCCTAAAAGTAATATTCTTACCTTTATTTGAGCCTCTTTTTGGATTTTTTGACCATGAAAACCTACCATGAGCATTTGGAATCACATACACAGTGGTATCTCGGATAACGAATTTAATCCGTTCCAGCGTCACGTTCAGTATCCGAATGATTCGTTATCCAAATTGACTTTTTCCATAGGAATACATGTAAAACCAATTAATCCGTTCTGGACGCACGACAAGCTCCCATATAAAGTATGTATTACACACCCCTACGTGCACATTTATTCATTATTATTATTATTTGAAAAGGAAGTTAT
>JAQQAE010010839.1:0-13896 GCA_029823295.1 Pseudamia nigra | reverse complement strand
GGGGGGTCTGAGAGTCAGACGGACCACATGCTTATAAGACACCGAAATAAATTATTCAGCCGTTTCCTGTTCACTTGCAAGAGAATCATATTATCTTGTGTTATCTAATAAAGTGATGACAAAGTGCACGGAGGCAGGTGGCTGTTGCACCGTCACACCACAAGGAGGAGCTCTTTGCTCACTCTGAGACACACTGGAACAGACATAACTAGTCATTAAGATATGAAAAACAAATATCTATATCTATACCAGTGGTTCTCACCTGGTGTACCCGCATTTGTCAAATTCAGACCAGGGCAATGTATTTTTTACAGGCTGTATATATAATCTTAGTATATTCTGAATGACACACGCATGTATTTTCATGCCCAGATTCAAAGACAAGAAGCAAATTAATCATCGAAATTAACAAAAAGGGAAAACTACTTATCAAAATTGAAAAAATAATCAACATAAAATGAACAACAGAATCTAAATATTGAATGACAATGAACAGATGATGCGCAAAATCAGTAAAGATCAATACAATGACCCGCCAAATGAACTCAATCATCTGCAAAAATTTCGAAATCAATCCAGATAATGAACAAAAGACATAAATAATAAAATGATCAAAAAAGTAAGAGAAAAATGTCAAAAACAGAAGTAAAATAATTTACAAAATAAACTAATCATCTTCATAGATGTAACAAAAGAATCCAGAGGATAAACAAAATGGGAAGAATAATATATTTATCAAAGAGAAGAGAAGAAGGGAAAAAGTGAGAACAAAATACAGTAATCCATAAAATGAATAAAATAAACAAAACAATTAACAAAAGTGGGAAAAAAATCAATAAAATATTCTGCAAAAAGAAGTGTCCATGAAAAATTAGAAATAAATTCACAAAAGTGGAAAAAATGTAAAGTTATCCAAAACCTAAGAAAAAGAATCAATAAAATGAACAAAAATAATCCACAAAAACAGAAAATAATCCACACAATAAACAAAAGTGGAAAAATGTTTTTAAAACTGCACAAAATAAGCTAAACAATAGACAAAAATGAAAAGATAATAAACAGAAAAAAACAACAGAATCTAAATGATGAACAAAAATGAAAAGGTGATTCACAAAAATGAACAAAGATCAATAAATGATCCACAAAATGAACTAAATAATACACCAAAAAATAGTCCAGGCAACAAGCAAAAAACAAACAAAAATCATGAAAATGAACAAAATAATCTATGAAATGAACAAAATAAGCCAAACAATGAAGAAAAAAAATGAAAAAACACGAAATAAATGAACATGATTTCTCATCAAATTACCGTAATCAAAAAATTAAACAAAATTGAATTAAAAAAATGACACAAATAATACTACAATGTAACCTGTCATTTTTCTGTCAAATGTCTGCATTATCATCACCATAGAAATCTGACATCAGACAAAAAGCAACAAAACATGCATGACCACAAACAACAAGTCTGGGACCCATTTTCAGGTCCCGACCTACCAGTTGACAACCACTGATCCACACTGAATAAAACAATGTTCAGTATGTACAATCATTTTGATCAATATTTTTTTCAATTTTGACTCTAGATCCAGATTCTGTAAATATTTTCTCTGTCACTCAGATGTACTAACCCTTTTTCTAATAAGTACTGAGACCAAAACCAGAAATACTCTGGGTTACAAAACAAGATTAATAAATCTATTTATTTCTTGCTGAGTTGTTCTGTTTTGCTAATACAACACATACTTCTAATATGTAATATTTCAGAAGCGCAGCATGTAGACAACACAGATAATCTGATCACACGCAAATAAATACTGTTGCCTTACAGCACAAAGTTGTGGAAATCAGTGTTTTTAAATAGGGTTTTAAGTACCTGGCGGCTGTTATAGGTACAGTATAACTGTATAACAGATTTTAGGTGTAGTGTTATATGAACTATATTTAAAATGTCCATGGCATGCTCATTTGCAGTGATTTAGAGGAGTTTATCCAGGCAGCTTCTTTGCTTTTCTTTGTAAACAATAGAAGTCTGGTGGGGGCTGGTGTTAAATGCAACCTTATGTAACAAATTTTCTGAGAACTCTCAGAAAAAACAAATTAACAGTGAACAAATATTCCTATTTACTATTATCGGGGGAGTTGCTGAACTGTGTGGCTTGGTTCTGTGTCCGAGCCGGGCACATGGACCTCCTCTGTCTACTATGTTCCTGCCCAGCTTTTGGTCCATTGCATCCAAAACTGTCAAAACAGAGCTGAATGTAACTGCTGTTTGATGATCAGGAATGAAATCAGCCCTGGAATCCCCGACACGGCCGTGCAGCGAGCGGGATGTACCGTCCACCGGAGCGACGGCAACCGTGACTCTGATGAGAGCATCTGTGTGCATCTACGTTGACAGCGACTGGCAGTCACAGAGCCGAGCTGTTGACAGATACTACTGCCACCACTTGCTCAGGTTGCTGTTGTAGTTGTTTTTATTCATGTGGTGGCTAATGCTAGCCTAGCCCTTAGCCACCACTACAGTGAGAATGACCATGTAGTTCAGAACATTATATGTATGTAGACTTTGTTTTTTGGTCTGGCATGTTTGAGATCAGAATTCACTGTTGCAACATTGTAAATTTAAATTGTAAAAGGAAAAGTATGCTATGGGCACTTTAATAGGGAGAGTAAAACGACATCATTTTAAGAAAACTCTATAACCGTGGGAGCTCCATTATTTTACAGGAGAAATATTGTACAACTTTTAACACATTAATACATTTGCACATGTCCCAAGACAGCATATTGTAAATTTCATCTAAAAATACCACCTTTCATTCAACTACACATGTCGACTCCTGATTTCAGCCCCTTATTAAATGGACTGTTCCACTGTTTGTTGCTTTAAATGCAAATGAGCTCCTGTTGACCACACCCTTTCCCTGTCTGTGCCATGGATTCCATGACGCAGACTTCCTGGCAGATGATCGTAGGACATGAGGATGGTTTTGGTGGTTCTGGTGGTTCTGGTAGTCCTGAAGGATAGTGGACGTATAGCTGTGACATTACAAAATACCAAGAAATCTAATCCGTTTGTTTTTGGTGCAAAGTTTGTGGGCTTTTCATCTTTTATGAGACACTTTTGATACTTAAACATCATTTTAGAGCCACCAGACATGAAACTTTTTTTTTTTTTTACAATACGTCTCCTTTAAAACAGGCAGCTGCAGGTAAATTTGACCCACTGGCTGTTTTGTGGTTTTACATTTATGCATATGCAGCGTTTTTAAGGTGACTTACAAAACACTGTGGTCATCAGCTTCTGTACTTTGGAGTTGACTCCTCCAATTCGGTACAGTCCCATCACATTTATGCCTGTGTGACAATGAAGACAGCGAATGAAAGGCATTTTCTGTTCACTTATGCTAATACAAGGTGTTGTCATGTCTACTAATGAATGAAGTGTATTGTTATTCAGAAGCACAACCTGCCTCCAATCAAGTCATTTGACAGAAGAAAGCAGAGAGATTTAAATGCCTCACCTCTCGACTCCACCAGGTCAATGCATTTCCTTACAAAGTTAAAGCCAGCCTCATTAAGAAACGCTGTAATACAACATGAGAATAGGGATGACATGTCAATTACAGGCCGGGTTAACCACGCATCATGCAGGAATAATAAGTCCTCCCTTATGCATGTGGTTCAACTAATAAGACACAATAAGATGCAACCCCTGTGCTGGAAGCTCTACCATGTCAGCTGAGTGGGTGGATGTCAAGTAATTGTGTTAATGAAGAGGGATTTCTAGACGTAGCAAACCACGTGCCTTATTGTCGTGTGTGATGGGGGTTTCATTCCAGACTTTAAAGGTGCCATGGGATTTTGGGATTTGAGGTTTACCGTAGATAAAGCCTGTGATGTAAAATAAACACTGCCAAAATCTGAACTTTCTCAGTGCTGCCAGTCCTGAGAAATCTACACAAGATGGTTGGCAGTGATTTGTGACATCACAAGTCTTAAACAGTCATCCACTGATCCCCCTTCTGTGGAAAACAACAGCCATGTAAACTTCATATACGCTGCCTCTGACTACAGTCAAATACAATGGATCCACTGGATTTATATGGAAAGTAGTAGCATGCTATCTAGCATGCTACTACTTTCCATATCTAGCATGCTACTACATCCTAGCTAGCATGCTACCAGCTGAGAGACTAAGTTGACATGATTATACCTGGATCAAATTTGTTGTTTCACTATATTTACTGAGTTCTATTGTTGTCAGATTCCACACACAGTATATTATGCTCACACAGCATCTGAGGGGAACTGAGAAACTTAATTCTGATGATTTTATTTGAGGTATGTTTTATGTTTGTGTCTTTTTTGCCAGTTTCACAGACAGTATTGTCAAGTGAAAGTGCATTAGTCCCATCCCCATGAGTCAGTATAATTCTAAATTATCCCCATGATCAGCTGACAGTATTCTGGGCATTTTATTTTTTATTCTTAAAGGGACTATATGTAATTTTGGAGATTTTATACCAACTATCAACACCAGATGGCAGTCTGTTGCTCCAAGAACAGATGAGGTTCGATGAGAAAAATTTCACCAGTGGGTGATGACTGTTCAGTCAGGCCAATGCTGTGATTTGATTGACAGGTTACCAAACTTTTTTTTTCTTCTTTAGTTTCTTTCAAACATACAGTACATATAGTTGTGATACTGGCAGAGACAGACCAAGTCAGAGCTTTGCAGCTTCTATTAAATAAATATAGTTTTCGTTGCGGGTAAGTGTTTACAGTAACAACACTGTAATATGAGTTTGTTTGGCCCAGGTCACAATGGGATGACGTGCTTCAACCAATCAGAGTGTTTTCTGATTAAATATGGACGGATATGACATCTCATAGTGAAATTACAGTGTGTCTAACAGTTACAGTACAAATAGTTACAATTGTAAAATCAAGGAAAACCACATGTTGTCTATACTCGTACAGAGGTCTGTAAGCGACAAACCATGAAGATATAAATTTAAGTGCCACTATACAGGATCTTTAAAAGCCATTATAAAATGAAAGGTATATTACAAAGTACTTACTCTCTTCCTTTTTGCTCAGTATGGCTGGAAGGTTGTAAATCTGAAGGAGGTTTACAAAAATAGACATTAAAGTTAAAAATCCACGTGGGTTATTAAATGAAACAAAGTCAAAGAATGAAGGAAATTATGATATATATATTTCCCCAGTGCTTCAATGCTCTGGGTGGAATATCTATTTTTAGCACAAGTACGAGGTGAGGTCATGGTTTCAAGAAGATGCTGCTGAACCATAGCTGGACCCACCAGTAGAGGGTGCAAGTGGCAAATATTTCAGTTTTGTGATGATTCTTTCAACCACACCACTTAAAAAAAGCCACCCTTGCCAAAGAGAAGCCAGGACTAAATAAATATTTCAAAGGCAAACGGGCAGCGTTCCTCACCGGCTCCTTGCCATCCATGGCCTCCAGCCACAATCTTCTGTTGGACTCGGACAATGCCTGGAGTGTCATAACGCCGTGCCTGGAAAGATTTCAGAGAAAAGCTGGTCTCAGTCTGATCTCATGGCCTTGGGGCCCATGGACATACCATGTTTACACACTGACTGAGACCACTATAAAAGGACTAGTGTGACGAGAATGGCTCATGTGCAAATGCTTGACTTCAAACTGTGCCCTCAGTTGGCTTACAGTGCATCAAATTCCAACCCCAATTAAAGCTACATGCTACTTAATATTAGAGTGATTCCTCACTATGCACCCAACATGCATTCACCTTTACCTCCTCGTGTTCTACAGCTCATCCGTTCTCGTGCCTCAAGCGTCACCTCAATTTGTGCTACAAGGCTTACAACCGCTTCAAGTATTATCTGCAGGAATAGATACACCCACTGGAGTGTGTAGTTGTAATGTAACAACACAACACTGGTTGAATGCTGCCACAGGAACACTAAACCCCACCCAGCAGTGATAGTTAGTACAGAGCCATGTAAAAGTTGTTGCAATAAAGGGTGTTTTTCAACCAAATGACTCTGCAGAGAAATGTGTTATTGTTACAGCGTGTCTGCAGGAATCAGACACATTCTGATCTTTGAGTCAAATTGAATGTTTCCCTTCTTATTCAAGCGCAGCTAAATAAACAGTATGTGGTCCCATGCAGAGTAGGTCTCATGTAGTTATGAGACAGTTTGGTTAATCTAGATTTTGCCAAAAAGAGCAAGTATAGCATAATGTACAGAGACAGCATTAGGGTCTTTGTAAGTATAAAGCTTTGAAATGAAGAAAAGCTTGACTCATGTTGACAAAAGTAGACAGAAAAATGAAATTTGTACTTTTTTTTTGGTAATTAACACTTCTAATTTCAGATTTAAAGGGTCAGTATGTCAGATTCATGTGTCGCTTATGCAGCTGAATGGTTCACATTCAGTTGAACTTTATTAATCCAAATGGGAAATTAACGTGTCCATCAGCTCTAGAAAAAAAACACTTAGATCATAACAACCACTACTTTGGACTGGAAGAGCAGGAGCGAGAACGTTGAAGAACTCTGGAATGGATTTTCAAGGAGCACAAGCTTTTACAATCAGCCCAGAAATGGACAAACTTATGTTATTGGACTTTTAACAACCTTTTGCTTCGGGTGGTTTCTGTGTTAATTCATGAAGGGAACAAAAACAAACGTAATAAATAAAAAGTAAATTCAAAATTAAAATGAGTACTGTATAAAAGAACAAAATAATCAAGAAATGAAAAAAAAAAATAAAGTAAGATACAAAATAAAAGAAACGGCACAATAGGCACAATGACCAGAAATTAACACCATAGTCAAATAAAATCAAGGAAATGTACAAAAATGAACGGCGTAATCTGAAAATGAATCAAATATGTCATTATTTATGTTAATCTATAATTTACAGATTGCCCATGTAGAGGATATCATCTAAATTTACAGGTTAAAAATGTATTTAATGAATTTAAACATTTTCTGGGCACTCACGTTACAGGGGACAATGCCATTCCCGCTGAAATCTATACCGATTCCTTAGCAACTTCTTAATTGTTTTGCCTATTTTGTTCATTTTTCTACAAATTTTGTTTATTTTTGTTCATTTTTCTACTTTTTGCATCGGATTTGTTTCATTTACTTGATTATTTTGTTAATTTTTCTTCTTTTTTTGTTGCTTCCTTGGCAATGTCTTGATTGTTTTGCTCGTTTTGTTTATTTTTCTACCTGTTTTATTAATTTTTCCATCAAATTTGGTTCATTATCTTGATGGGTTTGTTCATTTTGCTTCTTATGTTGCTCCTTTTTTCCTGATTCCTTTGTTCATTTCAAGTAAAATTTCTCACTGAGTTACTGCATTTTGCTTTACTTTATGCTTTAATTTTGTAATTCCTACTTAATGCCACCTTGCCACTGTCAGTTTGCCTCCACAGGGCAGTGCAGTGGGCACCATGAGTCAAACAGTTAATTTAAAGAACATGTTACCTGCATCTTTCAGTGAAGTGACGATCGTTTCAGATTATTTTACTTAAATTTTAGATCTAAACATTCAACCCTCATCCCAACATGGAACTGACTTTGTAATGCTCACATCGTATGCAAGGACCTGACTTGCAGCATTTCAGAAAGCGTCCTAATGTTTCTTTAATACACAGAACAGGCTATTAACATTATTTCAAGTCCATAAATCAAACTCCACCAATTTCTATTACTGGGGTGAGGGAAGAAATTTCATCGCTGCTCACATTAAACCCAGCCAAAGGAAATAACATGACCTGCACAGCAAGATATTCCTTGGATTTTAAAGATGAATTTTTGAAATGCTTGGCCTGATTCTGGTGGCGCTATAGGCGTTACAGAATGTTTATTATAATGAGGATAAATGGATGAGCTTGAAGCTGGCTGGAGGTTGGCCCACATTGTCCTTGTGGTTGGAACAAGCACCTTGGGGCATCGCAGTTTATGATAAATGAGTTGTCCTGCAAATAAACTGCAGTTATGGTCCATGGTCAGTGACACAAGGGTGAGCAGTATTGGCTCTGCAACAAAACCCCCCACGATCAGCTCAGTCTGTATTCTGACATACACATGCAATAATGAGCTCATATCGAGTGCTCATAATGTATGCGCCACTTTTAATCAGCAGGCAGCCAACCAACCCGAGTGTGTTTGATTTTTATCCAATTCCTTATCTGATTTCACAGTAAAGTATAAATCACTTATGAATGTTCTCTACCAGCTAAAAGTTTGGACACACACACACACACACACACTTCCTCAGTGACTTTTCTTTTTCTTCATTATTTCCAACACTGCACATGAACACTGACGACACCCAAACTGTGAAAGAACACGCATCAAATTGTGCAGTAAACAAAGAGCAAGAAAATCCACAATATCAAAGAAAGAAAATTCAGAACATGCTTTATATTTTACATGGGATGACTTTGATGGCAGTTCTGCACACTCATCAGACTCACGAAGTAATCACCTGGTATGGTTTTCAAATTACAAGGTTTAATTTGTGCCAGTTCTTGCCGTTTTAAAGGGCTTTAGACCATCAGTTGTCTAAAGGCCGGCATACACTGTGTGATTTCGGATGGCTGGAGCCTCAAATGGTGCGTGTGGTGTGTTTCAAACATGTTCAAGTTCTATCTGATCATCGTGTGATTTCTCCGCCTTTCTCTTCACTGCACCTGTGCAGCTAAAGCGTAGCAGCAGGAAACAGTGAGTGAAATCAAGAAGAAAGCAATAAACATCACAGAAATATCACATACTGGAGTCTATAAGTTAGCCAATAAGTGTGGCTAAAAGTTTAACATTTCCACGAAGACGGGCAGTGACAGCCATATGAATGTAGTATTATTAGAGCCCTGTGTCTGTATATGTGACAGAGAAAGGGTACAAATCCATATTATAGCAACAAATTCTAACTTAAGTAAAAGAAAATACGGTCCATCATTACTTTAAGAAAGGAAGGTCAGACAATCTGAAAAATCTTGAGAACTTTTGTCCCCATATGCAGTCAATCAAACCATTCAGGGCTGTGATGAAACTGTCTCTCACGAAATAAAAAAATAAAAATAAAAAAAATAACAACACTAAAAGTATTATGTCTCTCACGAGAACCGTCCCACGAAAGGAAGCCCAAGAGCTACATCTGCTGCAGACGATAAGTTTATTCAAATCGCAAAACCTCCAATTTACAGCACCTCAGATAATGTTTGATGATTTTGGCAAAATTTAACATTCAAAATTTTTGAGATTTTTTTTGGATTGATGGGCTGTCATTTCCCTTTACTTGACTATATCTTGCCATAATATGGATTTGTTTAGTAGTTGTAGTAGCACTAATAGGGCTATTGACTCTGTGTCCACCCTTCTTCTGAACAAGACAACTGATGGTCGAAAGCACAAATTAACACTTGACAAGGTAAAATGTTCTGGTTCGTTTAACACTTCGTTTAGTAATACTTCATGTGTTCTTTCACAGTTTGGGTGTCTTCAATATGAATGTACAATATTGAAAAGAATAACAAAAAACACTTGAAGGAGAGTGTGTCCAAACCTTTGAGCGGTAGTGTACAGGATTTAAATTTCGATTAAGAGGCACAGTGATCAGTTGATTCTTACACTGACACAAATCAATGTATCATTTGAGTAACTACCCAGAAGTGGAGATTATTGGACAATTTCTCTGTATCATTTTACCCATATTGACCAGTGCATGAGTGATTTTGTAGTGGTTAGAAGGCAGCAGTATTTCATTAGAGGGTTTTGGACTGATAAGTGAAAGATACGATTAGCAGCACACATGCAGCACATGCAACTGCTATGAAAGGGCAACATGGGTCAGTTCACATACCGGACTTTACAGAAAAACTGAAGTGGTCTGAAAAGAGTTCCACGACAGATGTCATTTCTACATCGACATGGACACAGAGAAGAAAAGATGGACTAGGTTCAAAAATGCGAGTTAAAATATTACACAACAAACAAGAGCTTGGGATGGAGAGGAGATGAGGAACATGCAGGACACAAACAGAGCTGAAAACATCCCACACTGGTAAACAAGGAGCTTTGAGGATGTTACTCTAACCTCAACCTAAATGCCTCGTAGTCAGTCCCAAGCTAATTATGGTTAATAGTCAAGATCAATGGGATTCAGGATACACTGTATTCTCCAAATATGAGGACAAAACATTCAACCGATGGTCCCTCAGGCTTAAAGGTTCAGTATGTATCTGCATGTACTTGGGTACTTTTTGAAGTTTATGTTGGAGTCTGTCTGTGGCACAATGTTACTGCTTGTTTTTTTTTTTTTTTGGCCAGGCAGTGTATAACAAATAGTGTAAAACTGTTTATGTAAGCAGGCTAGACAGTAATTAGCACAGAAATGGCAGGAGACTGTACACATTTATTCTACTTTCATTCTCCTTTTCATTTACAAGTTTGAATTTGTATTAAATTATCTTTTATGATCAAGTGCAACAAACTCTAAAGGCAGCTGAGGTGAACAAACAAACAGCTTCCAGCACAAAGCAGACTCCCTATTTAAGTACACAAGCATGTGCAAATCCGACTGAAGCCTTAAAATTGGTTTAACAGTGATTTTTGACTTAACAAAAAACTCTCATCATCACTTTAATGGCTTTACACACCAGGGGAATTTTATTTTAGATTTTTTTTTATACAAAGTACAAATAATGTGACAAAGAAATGGTTGATTTTTCTGAGTTTTCAGGCAGTAACCAATTCCCAATTCTTTGTGTGAAACGTCCATGTAGCACCTCATTATACAATCAGTCATGACGATTTAATACATATTCGCTTTATTATGTACCGGTAATAAAATCCATATTTTGTAATATTCTGCTGTGTTTTGTAATAAGTAATTTCATACTGCAGCGGCACTTTTGGACTAGCTGCTCTACTCATTTAGTAAAAAAAACCATAAAATTAGATAACGCAGTGAACATTTTTGATCCAAATTATTCACAGTCACTGCTGATGTTATTTTTTTTTTAATTTATCACTCCCTGGTGTGTAAAGGGCTTTAGAGTGAAATAAAAACATGATTCATCATTGAATTTAAAGTAGTTCTGTTTTTATTTCTGCCTACATTCTGTTGTTATCGCTCAGCGCGTTAAAAGTCTGATATAAAACGTGGCATGAGTTTCTGAATGATTTTTTCCTCTTTTTTGACATCACACCACTTGTAAAACCATATGGCGCTAGTTCTGATCAAAACAACTAGCACACATACGATAGCATTAAATATGAATATGTTTTGCGTATGTTTTCAGTCCATGTAAATGAGCAGATATTTCTGGGAACACGTACAACATTCAGACATTCACAGACCTCTCCATCACTTCGATATCAAAGCAAAAGCGCTTGTCGATGGAGTCGGTTTTCCTCCGGATGCAGGATTTGAGCTTGAACATCTCTGGCTGGTTTAGGACAAGACCGTTCTAAAAATAAACACACCTTGCATTAATAAGTATGGATTCCAATGGAAAACAAAACATATCTCAGCGCACTTGTGGGAGCTTTATCTTTAATTCTGCGCTTGCAAATGTTTAAACAAGTCCACAAACTGGATCATGATCCTGTCAGCAAATAGAAAAGCGTGTGGGATAGTGACAGCTGGTTGGTCAAATAGACAAAGCGTGAGAATAATTAGGATTTTGTCTGATCTTTATGTCATGAATTATTTATTAATTGTAAGTGTAAAGAAAGTCTTCACCGCTGATCATGTACAAAAGAAGCAGATTATCTTTCTTAGTTTAAAGGTTAGTTTCAACACTTGAATTCTTCTTTCTTGTTATTTGTGGATTTTGTTGGATTCAAAGCGGTTTTTTTTTTTGATTTCTGTTTAACAAATCTTTTGTTTTCTGATCCCAATTTGCACTCCTGTCATGCCGACGTCTTTCCTCTGGGGTGAGACATTCTTAAAAGCCTCATGGGGTTTCTTTGTCACACCCACACAGATTATGCTTCCTCTTTGTTGCCTTCTTCTCTTTTCATCTCTTGCATACTGAACTAAACTACGACCCGGTTTCCAAAAACGAAAGGCTGCTGCGTAAAATGTCAACAAACAGAATAAAGAAAAGATTTGCTGAACAGTCACACCCCGTATTTACCTGAAAACAGCACAAGGATGACACATCAGATGTTGAAACTGAGAAATTTCATTGTGTTTTGGACATTATATGCCTGGTTTTAATTTGATGGAGGTGAAACATTTATTGAAATACTAGACTTTGTTCATTGTGAATTAAAGCTTATTTTGTTCATCATAGTTAAAATCAACTGCTTTTCTCATTTCAATTTCATTTTGTCACTTATTTTCCCATTTTTTTGGAATTTTAATGTTAATGCTACTTTTTCTTCATTTTGTTGCTTATTTTTGTTCATCGTTTTGTCCCATTTTACTCATTTTATTGACTATTTTTTTGTTTTTCCTCATTTTTGCTGGTTATTTGGTTCATTTTTGGCACTTTGATTATTTTATTAATTTTTGTTGGGGCACATGACATGGGTAACCTGCACATTTTTGAAGGCAACATTTAATTGTGAACAGTATATGTAGGTTTTGGAGCAACATACAGGCCTGTATAAAAGTTTCAGGCCACTTTGGGTTTGTTGTTTCAGCAGACGACGTTGCTTCAGCTTCTCCTCAATGACATGTCAAGTATTAAATGTCAGCTCCCTACAGACTTTAAATGTTTTGAATTGATTGAGACAGAATATACGAGACCTACGTAGCTCACTTAAAACAGGTTTCATTCAGCTGCACACGTTAAATCGTTCTTACTGCTTGGGTGACTTTTTTGCCACTGGAATGGTCATCACACTAAATATAGAATTTTACTTGCTGACGCCATTTAATTCTGATATGTATATGTTTACACATTGCACATTGTCTGTATTTTTATTTACAATCCTACACAAAAACCCAATAAACTCATGGTGAGTGTTTACAAGTACTGCTCCGATAACCAGTGGTGGGTAAATAGAAACAGTACAGTACTCAAGTAAAAGTACTGTTACTTTGTCATTATAAGAACTCAAGAAGAAGTCAAAGTACCGGTACTCCTAAGTGTAAGTACTTGAATAAGAGTAAAAAGGTATCTCATGAGAAAACTACTCAAGTAGTGGATAACTCCAAAACATGGAAGTTATTACAGCCTCATCTGCTGCATTAGAATAGACACAGAAATGTCATCAATACAAGTATCACTGTTTACGGTTAAACGGCAAAAAAAGTAAAAAAAAAAAACTAAAGATAAGCTCAAGGTATACGCTTTCATTTTTTTCCAAATTTATTTGACTATTTGAATTATTTCATTTGTTTAATGTGCTTGAATATTCTTGTGCATTTTTATTAATTTTGTTCACTTTTGCTGGTTATATTTTAACTTCTTTGATGTACTTGGATATTTTGTTCATTTTTGCTCATTTTCTTGTGTATTTTTTATTTATTTTGTTGATTTTTGTTCCATTTAGTTGGTTACATTGCGAATTTCTTTAATGTACTTGGATATTTTGTTTGTTTTCACTCATTTTCTTATTTTGTTGATTTTTGTTCCATTTTGTTGGTTATATTGTTCATTTCGTTAATGTACTTGGCTAATATGCTCATTTTTGCTCATTTTCTTGTGGATTTTTATTTAATTGTTGATTGTTTGACTTAGTGGCTGCTTGGGAAAACTAGATATACTCACCCCATCTCAATATGGCTTTAGGAAGAAGAGCACCACCTGTGTGGCAATTCTGGATCTCACTGAAAAGATTAATGATGCTATTGACAATGGAGAGTGTGGGATTGGTGTTTTTCTAGATTTATCGAAAGCGTTCGACA
>JAQQAE010010838.1:0-13896 GCA_029823295.1 Pseudamia nigra | reverse complement strand
CCTTTTCAAATAATAATAATGAATAAATGTGCAGCTAGGGGTGTGTAATACATACTTTATATGGGAGTTTGTCGTGGGTCCAGAACAGATTAATTGGTTTTACATGTATCCTATGGAAAAAGTCACTTCAGATAACTGATTCGGATACAGGCCATGACGCCGGAACAGATTAACGTCGTTATCCGAGGCACCACTGTACTCATTTTCTTGGTTATTTTTGTTCAGCTTGTTCTTCTTTGTTTGTTCTTTGTGAAGATAATTTTAATCATTTTTTTCTTCAATGTTCATTGTTTTCATTTTTCAGTATTTTGTTTGTTTTGGTGATGATTTTGTTCCTTTTTTTCTCACACGACACATTTGAGTCAGTTGACCCAAATACCACACGAGGGTTAATAACAAAGCAAAATGTGAAAGATGGACCACCACGTTACTTATTAGAGGGTCCAAATAAAAGGTTTGAAACCATGATGAAAAAAATGCTTAGTATTTTCAGATAGAATCACATGTACAGTATCACTCTGGGGAAAAAAAAACTTCTTGGAGCCGGACGATCGATTCCCCAGCGGCCAAGCGGTGGGATTAAAACTTAAAGTTACTTCTGCATTGGCCTCAATGAACAGCCCTGGTCGTGTCAATGGTACCGTATTGTATCGTCCTCATTGTGTTTGTCTCTTTACTCAGCAGTGTCCAGGAGCCTGACATTCACCGAGGACTCTCTGGTGATTACTGAGGGGACACAGAGGGACGTGGTAATGGAGACAATAACCACTCAGATTAAAGAAACAGACTCTGCCAAGTGCACAGTGGAGATTGTGGTACATTTTTATTAATTTGTCCTATTTGAAGTCTATCTTTACTTTAAAAATAAATCTGAAATGGTTTCATTTGGATTGGTTTGTAGGAGGAGGTGACTATGTTCAGAGCCTCTAAAGGTAAGCGTTTAATGTGAAAGTATCATGCACTTGCACTGGGATGGCCTTTATGGAAACAGGTATTGATTTAAGGTGATCAGTGTGAGTTGTGTGTGTGTGTGTGTGTGTGTGTGTGCACAGTGATTTCAGAGGCTGACGACATACCTGTTGCAGCTCGGGGAAGAAGCAGTGACTCAAAACGAAGGAAAGCGGGAGAAAAGATCACAGAGGCCAAAACAGAAAAAATCATCAGGTAACAATAAAATATATTTTCTGGAAAACAGAGTAAACACTAATTGAGAACAGATTAAATTCCAGGGCTCTTTCTATGACAGGACTTTAAGTGGCTTATGGTATTATTAGGGCTGTCAAAATGAACGTGTTAATCCGGATTAATTCATTTGCATGATTAATTAGATTAAACATTTTAACGCAAGTAACGCATGTGCAATGCACAATATCTCAACATCTACAATTACACACATTGATTGACCACTGATTACTGGTTCACAACAGGTGTTACTTTTTTTTGACAAAAAAATTTCATCATTGTTTTCATCACGAATAGGTTTTTGCGCATGAAAACTAAATGAAAATTAAAAATTAAGTCAATAATTGAGACAAAATCTACGACTAAATTCACCGACATTTTCGTCGGATAAAAGAAGAGACCAAAATAGACAGTGACTAAATCCAATCAAAAGGAGGGAAAGATACGAGGAAAAGACAAAAGAGCCACTCAAAAATGGAAGAGGTGGGACTGGATGAGAAGAGAATTAATCAGAGCGCCTTACTGAGCGGAGAGGACAAACCTGCTACTGTTTTGAAAATGTTGCCTGGAAGACAACAAATGAATAGACAATGAGTAAAAGGACGAGAAAATCCCCACGACTGAGACATAAACAAGACAAGAGACGATGATAAAAAGACGAGGAAATGTCCATGGCTGAGGATGAATGGGTATTAATTGTGATTATCGAAATTAATCTAGTGACGCTGTGATTAATTTAGATTAATAATGAATGGGTATTAATTCTGATTAATTGTAATTAAACCACAGTGACCCTGTGATTAATCAGATTAAAAATTTTAATTGTTTGACAGCCCTAATTATTATGTATGATACAATCTGTTGTGTAAGTGAAGCACCCGGAGCCCTGGGTATGGGAGGTGTGTCCACAAGTAGGTGTTTGGCTGCCAGAGGAGCACATGGTTGTGTTTGTCACTGTGCCCTTGTGCTGTGAAGTCTGCAAACATATTGGATTAATTTCCTCATTTATAAACCATCCACACAGCAGATTTTCATTTACAGTGTTAACAATGGGCTCCGTTCAGTTTCCAGCACTAACAAAGGACTGTTGAATGGAACCAAAAGGAAGGCTTGAAGCTCCCAGATCCAGTTTAAACCACAAAGATTTCAACCCTGTAACCTTGGCCATTTTATTTAAAAAACGTGTTAATATTCAGGACAGCATGCACCCCCTTTGCTTTCGTAGAAATCCTCTTTGACTGATGTTTTACAAACAGATCCTTACGTTCACTCCAAGTAACACATGAAACATGTTTTAGAATCGAGGATATCGAGGCCGAATCCCCCAGAGAGGAACAGGTTTCTGAGCGACAGATAACAGAAGCGCATCATGTTTCGGCCCTGGTACCGAGTGAGGTGAGTGGAGATAAACCGCACACACTGAACCCTAAGCCTAATGTGGTGGAGCTGTAGGGAGAACACCAGCATCAGCACATTTGTACCAGAGACACTAATGCCCATGGAGCAGATCATTGTCTGCTAAATTCACAGTGGCCTTGTTGTTTACCGTTAACATGTTTCTCATACAGCTATGCTCACACGTTTACACCCCCTGGCAGAGTTTGTGATTTTTTTTGTCCATTTTTCAGAGGATATGAATGATAAAACAAACCCTTTTCTTTGACTCATGATTAGTGGTCTGTGAAGCCACCATTTATCATCAAACTATTGTGTTTGCTGGTTTTAAACCATCATGACGACAGAAACTACCCATATGACCCTGATCAAAAGTTTACATCCCCTTAGATTTTAATACGGCGTTTCTACCTTTAACATCACTGACATCTCGCATTCTTTTGTGGATGAAGTTTTTTCTATTCTCACATGGTAAAGCTGTCCATTCTTTTTGGTAAAAAGCTTCCAGTTTCTGTGAATTCATTTGATGTATCCCTAGAATGTGCAGTTCAGTGATATTGAGACAGAGATGTCCACTCCAGAACCGTCACCTACTTCTACATGTTTTGGATCATGGTTACGTTGGAATGCCCAAGCACATCCCATGTGCAGCTTCCAAGTGCAAACTGTCCGCCAGTATTTTCTGATAACATGCTGCATTCACGTTGCCCCCACACCACACCAGCAATCCACCTCCACATTTCACAGTAGTGATGGTGCACTTTTCTCAGTGACTTCTCTCCAAATATAGCGTTTATGGTTGTGACCATAAAGTTCAGTTTTAGTCTCATCATTCCAAATAACCTTTTTCCAGAAGTTCTGAGTCTGAGTAAACTTGTGCATGCAGCACAACTGTATATTGATCTCATTGTGATGGACCTCTACAGCATCAGCGCTTTACATTTTTGCACTTCAAAGTCGAAAAGTTTTATTTTATGACAGAACTGTGGCCAGTGCGTGATGTACTGATTTCCTCACTACATCATGCATTTTTGACAGTGTCAGAAACATTTTTAGAAAATTGGGTGGAAGGCTGTCTAACGGGCAGTGAGACGGTCTTAAATAATGAACCTGCTTAGATAATTCACTCAGAGAAACAGGCTCAAACTGCTCCAATACAGCTGAGCAACCAGGAGGAACACTGGGGTCTGATGCAAAATGACAATGTGTTAGAGGATCTAATTCCTGAAACCTTATCAGTAAAAACTGACAGAAATTGGTCACACATATGTGGTGAAGGCACAGCACGAACATTATCACAGGGATTAATGATGTTATTAAACACTTTCTAAAGTACCTGAGGCCATATAATGTCAGCAAATGATTCTTGGGACATTGTCTAGCAGGGGTGCTCACATTTTTTCAGCATGCAAGTTACTTATGAAATGACCAAGTCAAAATGATCTACCTACTATCAAAATGCAAAACACATATTTATAAATATATTGAGAATTCTTTATATGTACAATGTATGTTGATGTACCTTGCATAACCACATCAGCCAATATTCAAGGAGTGTGGTTTTCCTTTTGTTGACTGGACTGGATATTTGGTTGGAACACTGGCAGCTGCACGGAATTGTGCCAGCCCGACAGGGAGGGGCCCCCTCTCCCCCCTGCGTGGTGGCCCGGGGGAAAGGGAGAGAGGCCCGGGGAACATTAGCGCCGACAGGGAGCGGACAGCCCCTGCGCCGGGCATCCCGAGGAAGTAACTTAGGGGGGTGAAGGCAGATCGGACCCACCTGCGACTGTTCCGGCTGTGGGAATGCTGGGGTTCCAGATAGATGACAGAGCGACCGGATGTCCGCTCCCTGACGGTGCTAATGTTTCCCGGGCCTCTCTCCATTTTCTCCTGCCGCCTCACGGGGGGAGGGTGCCCCTCTCCGTCGGATCAGCACGAGTCTGACGTGGCTGCTGGTGTTCAAACCAAATTTCCAGTCCAGTCGACAGAAGGAAAACCACACACCTTGGATACCATGACCTGGATGACTGAGAATCTTCACAGACATGAGCAATATTGCACAACGCAATTAACTATGTACATTTTTTGTCTTTACCTGAGTTTACTCTTATGACTTTGACTCACCTGGAACGATGCTTTGGTGGCGGCTTTTGCTTTTGAAGTATGTTGTGAACAATAACTGCTGTCTGGACAATTGGCATTTTAGTACCTTCACCTTTCTCTCTATCAGCTCACTTTTTGGTGGGAAGTCAGTGTTGTATTTTCTGTGAACAGTCCGAAAATGCTGCTCCACATTTCCCTTTTTTGGTATTGTGATGATAGACCGGCAGAAAAAAGTCCTCCTCCCACTCCGTTTCAAAGTGATAAGTTTTTGTCTTCTTACTTGGTCCAGCTCCCCCACTCATTTTTATACCCTCTCTTAAGTTTAAAAGAAAAAAACCGAGGGCTAAAAATCGGAGGCACCTAGCTTGTTAGTTTTGCTGCTCATAGGTTGTTGATGTGCAATGACCTAAGTGTCAGAAAAAGTCAGATGTCATTTGACTGACTGCCCTGTAAATCAATCAACTGACGGGATGGATGATAGGCTGACATCTATTTTTTTAATGTCATGCAGTCTACCCACACTACCTTCGTGATGATCAACTTATTGAGCACCCCTGATCTAGAGTGTAAGAAAATTGCTTTACCACACAATTATGTAAAGGTCAATATGCAGAAAAGTAGAAATGATGTGTACTTGACAGTGTCATCAGGTTTGTTTGTAACTTTTCTTCGTTTTATCTCCACACAGGATATGCTGAGCATGGCTCCTGAAGATAAAACAGAGGATGATGTTGAGGCTGAAGAAGCTTCACCTACAATATCAGACGATCCAACGACTGTACTGGTCCCAGAAGAAGCTGATGTTGAATCAGCATCTGTTCCTGAGACACCTCAGCCAGAAGATAAAGAAACACACAGCCTGAATGGTTTGTGCGACACTCAAATAGCTGTTGAAAATGTAGCATCAGAAATTGAGGAGGCTCAGGAAGAAGACTCCGTCATACCAGTGGTCTCTGGAGAGGGGATGGAAAGGTGCAAAGAAGCTGAGACCCTGGAACCAATAGAGGGGGCAGCTGAAGATGAGGGATCTAATGAAACACGGAAGGAAACAGATCTGTTAACACCTGCAACATCAACAGAGATGAGAGCTGGAAAAAGAAGACAAGCTGCTGTGAAAACTATTCAAAATGAAACCCACAGCACGGCCGAGGAAGATGGAAGGAGGGTTTTGAGAGGAAGAAGTGTTGTAGGCAGCCCTGCATCAAATTATAAGTCTACCCAATACAGCCGGAGGGCAGCTGAGAAGTTAGACCAGGAGACTCCTATAGCTAAAGAAGATGAACTGACTGGAACCGAGGGTGAAAATGAAACGGAAGTTGATGAAAAAGGAACAGAAATAGATGAACAAAAGAGTGAAAAGGTAGAAACAGCAGTGATACAGAAGGAAGCAGAAGTGTCAGATGAGGAGAAGGAGCCAATGGTTGTACAGAGAAGAGGTCTGAGAGGCAGACAGAAAGCCAGCCCTCCACCTAAAGCTACAAGACAAAGCAAAAGGCATCACAGACAAGAGGAAGAATCTCCGGATGACACTGACACACAAGGACCTGCCAATGAGGAGAAAAAACATGAGCAGGATGGAGGCCAGGTGGAAGAAGAAGACACTATGAATAAACCACAAGAAGATATACCATCTGTGGAAGTGAGTGAAGGGGAAAATGAAACTCCCAAGATGGAAGTGACGCCTCCAACTGACAAGAACATAGAGGAATGTCAAGACATCCAGGAAGAGGGAAAGGTACAAGACCTGGTAGACACTGAGACTGTGGAGAAAGAGGGAACAGAAGAGGCAAATGACACCGTTGTGGAAACCAAAGAATCAGAGATAGAACTGGAAGAAAAAGAAATGGAGAGCCACAGGGAAACTGAAACAGTGATGGAAGATGCATCAGCTGTTTCAGGGCCCCCTGCTGGTACAAAGGTAGATCTTCCAGAGGATGATGCTGAACAGAATATTCTAGCAGATGAGGATGATGAGGCAGTGAACAACGACAAGGAAGAAGTACCGCTGGTTGAAACAAGAGCTCTGAGAAGTGGAACAAAGACAGTCCTAGTTACGCCAAAACACAGTAGAGCAAGAGCCAGCAAGACAGAGGGCCAACAAAATGTGGCCCAGGTGGAAAGGACAGACATTGAAACAGAGGGCGAGGCTAAGGAGGAGATGGAGGCAGGAGTAGATGAGGATTCTGCACCTAAAAGAGAGGAAAGATTAGAGCCAGAAGTCGAAGTGTGTGAAGAAATAGAAGTAGCAGGGGAGGGTGATTCAGAGAAAAATGTAGTTGTGCAGCAATCAGCAGCCATACCTGAGACAGTGGTGAATGAGGTGGTAGAGGTGTCTGAATCTAGAGTTCTGCGGAGTGGTAGAAGGACAGCCAAAAGAAGCAAAGAGCAGACAGAAGTGCAAGGCTCAGAAGAGCCATCAATGGCAGCACCTGAAGCAGAAGAAATCACAGCTGACTTAGAACCTGCCACAGACGAATCACAACAAGAAGAAACTGGCAACCAAGACAATACCAATGCTGACTCGGCCTTGATTACACCCGGTGAAGAAGAGAAAATACCCACGGTACAGGAGCAACAAAGTAAAATAATGACACCCCAATTATCTGATCTCTCAAGAGTATCTGTAGTTTTAGTTGACCTGAAAAAATCCCACCATGAGGCCCAGGCAGAAACAGATGCAGCTGAGATGAGTGCTCCCATAAAGGAGACAGCTACTGAAGCAGATGATGAGCAGAAGAAGGAGGCACAGGAAGAAACTACTGTTGAAATACCTGTGCCAGATTCCCCTGTCACTACAGAAACAAATGAGGTGGAAGAGGTTGCAGGGGTTGATAAAGAATTGGAAGAGGAAGTGGAAGATGAAGCCACAATAAAGGATGCAGAGACAGCAACACTAGATGAGCCTACAAGTAACGATAACGAGGATGCAGAACCTACAGGCTCCGGAACTAGGAGACAGAAAATTCTTAAAACAGCAGTTAAAGAGACACCAAGGCGTATATCAGCAAGAAACAAGAAAAAAGAGGAAGCACCTTCAGAAAACAGTGGAGAAAAATCATCAGTCCACATAATATCCCTACGCAGTGGACGAAAGTCTGTCCCTTTTACTCACGCAGCAAAAAGAGCCTACAAGCAATGCCACAAAGAGACAGAAGAGACATCCTCTGATGAGGAAACGGAAGAAGAAAGGGAATCACCTGAGGAACAACAGCAAGAATCTGATCAGGAGGCAGGAGAAGAGAGGCAACCGGTACAAAGCACTGAACCAGAAAGGGAAGCACAGACAGGGGATGCTGAGGAGATAAAGCACAGCCATAGTGAGGTAGCTACAGATAAAGGAGCAGACAGCCCAGCTGAAAAAAATAGTGATGAGGAAATAAATTTGGCTGAAGCTGAAAAGACAGAAATGCCAGATAATGTAAGTTCCCAAGAGACAGTTTTGACAATACAGATAGATATAGAAGACAGTGTTTTGCACGAGGAAGAACCTCCAGTTCTGAGAAGTGGGGAAAAAACAGTGACAGCTTCACAGGATGACCAGGACACAGAGGAAGACCAAAGCACTGAAGAAGATGAACCAGCAGTAGAAACAAGAACTCTAAGGAGTGGGAGGAAATCAGCCAATGCTACACATAGACGTAAATCCAAAAGAGGGCGCACACAACCTCAGACAGACAAAGAGGAAGAACCTGCTCCAACTGCTGAGGAAACACAGGACAAACAAGAAGACAAGACAGAAGAAATGGAAGAGAATGAATATGCAAATCCAGTAGCAGACAGTGTAGAACGGGAGGCTGAAAGTCCTGAGGAGATGCCTACCACAGGCAAGGCAAGAGCTACCGAAGACACTGATGAAGCGGAGACACAAGACACCCAAGAGGATAAAATAGAGGATATAGGTGCAACACAGACAGAACACAGTAGAGAAACGGAGGAGGAAGTAAAGGCTGTGGCAGAGGACCAAACCGAAGAGAGTCCAGGCAGTGTCAGTCCTCAACAGATTCTGACGGCAGGTGAAGCACAGCCTACTGATGAAGAAGAAGCACCAGTTGTCCAAACAATGGTTCTAAGGAGTGGAAGAAAGACAGTGAAAGCTGCAGAGGATGACCAGGACACAGAGGAAGACCAAAGCACTGAAGAAGATGAACCAGCAGTAGATGTAAGAACTCTAAGGAGGGGAAGGAAATCAGCCTCTGCTACGCCTAGACGTAAATCTAAAAGAGCCCGTACAAAACCTCAGACAGAAGAAGAGGAGGAAGAACCTGCTCCGGCTGCAGACAAACGGGTAGAAGAACCCAGTGCTGAGGAAACACAAGACAAACAAGAGGAGACGGAAGAAAAGGAAGAGGATGTAACTGCCACAGAAGAAGCCAAGCAAACCGATGAAGACGAAGCACCGATTGTGGAAACAAGAGTTTTAAGGAGTGGAAGAAAGATACTGAAAGGAGCCAGTGCTGAGGAAACACAGGACAAACAAGAGGAGATGGAAGAAAAGGAAGAAGATGTAACTGCAACTCAGAAAGAAGACAATACAGAGTCAAGCAATGAGATGGAAAAAGTAGGTGTAGTAGAGGAAGCACTTGCAGAAGAAGAAACGGCAGAAGAATCTTCAGCTGCTGTAAGTCCTGAAGATATATATGCCACAGAGGAAGCCAAGCCAACCGATGAAGACGAAGCACCGGTTGTGGACACAAGAGTTTTAAGGAGTGGAAGAAAGATAGTGAAAGGAGCCAGTGCTGAGGAAACACAGGACAAAGAAGAGGAGACAGAAGCAGTGGAAGAGAATGAAGCTGCAACTCAGACAGAAGACAATAGAGAGTCAGAACATGAGGTAGAAAAAGTAGAAGATGTTTTACAGCAGGAAGAACCTTCAGTTCTGAGAAGTGGTGACAAGACAGTGACAGCTTCACAGGATGACCAGGACACAGAGGAAGACCAAAGCACTGAAGAAGATGAACCAGCAGTAGAAGTAAGAACTCTAAGGAGGGGGAGGAAATCAGCCTCTGCTACGCCTAGACGTAAATCCAAAAGAGCCCGTACAAAACCTCAGACAGAGGAAGAGGAGGAAGAACCTGCTCCAGCTGCAGACAAACAGGTAGAAGAAGCCAGTGCTGAGGAAACACAAGACAAACAAGAGGAGATTGAAGAAAAGGAAGAGGATGTAACTGCCACAGAAGAAGCCAAGCAAACCGATGAAGACAAAGCACCGGTTGTGGAAACAAGAGTTTTAAGGAGTGGAAGAAAGATACTGAAAGAAGCCAGTGCTGAGGAAACACAGGACAAAGAAGAGGAGACAGAAGCAGTGGAAGAGAATGAAGCTGCAACTCAGACAGAAGACAATAGAGAGTCAGAACATGAGGTAGAAAAAGTAGAAGATGTGGCAGAAGAAGCACTTGCAGAAGAAGAAACAGCAAGAGAGGTTGTTGAAACAAGAGTTCTAAGGAGTGGAAGAAAGTCTGCGTCTGCAACATCTCGATGTAAATCCAGAACAGCAGAAAAGGAAGAAGAGGAGGAACTTGCTCTAGCTGGAGACATCCAAATCCAAGAAAACACTGCTGAGGAAAGAGATGACAGACTGGAAGAGAAGACACAAAATAAAGAAGATGAAATTGTAACTCAAAAAGACAACGTAGAAGCTGTGGCAGAACAATCAGTCACCAAACAAGATCAAATAGAAGCAACCACAGCTGATGAAAGTCCTCAAGACACCCATTCAGCAGATGAGGCAAAGGCTACTGATGAAGAAGACACAAGAGTTCTAAGGAGTGGTCGAAAGATGGTAAAAGCTACACAGGATGATGAAGACACGGAGGAAGACCAAGGCACTGAAGAAGACGAACCAGCAGTAGAAGTAAGAACTCTAAGGAGGGGAAGGAAGTCTGCTTCTGCTACACCTAGACGTAAATCCAAAAGAGCCCGCACACAACCTCAGACGGAAGAAGAAGAGGAAGAACCTACTCCAGCTGCAGACGTACAGGTAGAAGAAGCTAGTGCTGTGGAAACACAGGGCAAACAAAAGGAGATGGAAGAAAAGGAAGAGGATGTAATTGCAGCTCAGACAGAAGACAATACAGAGTCAAGCAATGAGGTGGAAAAAGTAGATACTGTAGTAGAGGAAGCACTTGCAGCAGAAGAATCTTCAGCTGCTGTAAGTCCTGAAGACGTACCTGCCACAGAGGAAGCCAAGCCAACCGATGAAGACAAAGCACCGGTTGTGGAAACAAGAGTTTTAAGGAGTGGAAGAAAGATAGTGAAAGGAGCCAGTGCTGAGGAAACACAGGACAAAGAAGAGGAGATGGAAGCAGTGGAAGAGAATGAAGCTGCAACTCAGACAGAAGACAATACAGAGTCAGGCAACGAGGTGGAAAAAGTAGAAGCTGTGGCAGAGGAATCACTGGCAGTACAAGATGCAACAGAAGAGACTCCAGCTGCCGGAACTCCTGAACACATATCTACCATGGATGAGGCAAAGCCTCCTGATGAAGAAGAAGCTTCAACTGATGAAACAAGAGTTCTAAGAAGTGGAAGAAAGAGAGTCAAAGCTACACGGGATGACCAGGACACAGAGGAAGACCAAAGCACTGAAGAAGAAGAACCAGCCATACAAACAAGAACTCTAAGGAAGGGGAGGAAGTCTGCTTCTGCTACACCTAGACGTAAATCCAAAAGAGCCCGTACAAAACTTCAGACCGAGGAAGAGGAGGAAGAACCTGCTCCAGCTGCAGACAAACAGGTAGAAGAAGCCAGTGCTGAGGAAACACAAGACAAACAAGAGGAGATGGAAGAAAAGGAAGAGGATGTAACTGCCACAGAAGAAGCCAAGCAAACCGATGAAGACGAAGCACCGGTTGTGGAAACAAGAGTTTTAAGGAGTGGAAGAAAGATACTGAAAGGAGCCAGTGCTGAGGAAACACAGGAGACAGGTAAGGCTGAACAAAAGGAAGAGGATGTACCGTCACCTCAGACAGAAGACAACACAGACGCAGGTAATGAGGTGGAAAATACACAAGCTGTGGCAGAAGAATCAGTGACAGAGCAAGATACAGATGAGGTAACTGAGGGAGCAGAAAAGGAAGACGATGGTGTGGCTGCGATGGAGGCGGAAGTACCAGAGCAAGAAACATTATCCGAGGAAGAAGAAGCTCCAGTTGTAACAAGAACACTGCGCAGAAGAACAGAAAAGTCTCACATTGCGTCATCACAAATACGAAGATCCGGACGAAAAAAGCCAAAGGCTGATTACAGAGAGGAGGAGGAAGAGGATGGAGGAGAGACAGAGGTACTTAGTGACCAACAGGAGCACGAGGGACAGGTAGCCAAGGTAGGGGATGCCTCTGCCAAAGAAAAACATGTTCAGACTAACACAACATATGATGAGACGACTGGTGAAAAGGGGGATGAGTTAAACTTAGTCCTGGATATAGATGAAGAGGCAGAGACGGCAGCTCTGAATCAGGAGGAGGAGGAGGAGGAGGAGGAGGAGGAGCAGAGTATGTCAGAAGAAGACATTGAGCCTATAATGATTGGAGGGAAAGTCTTAAGAGGGCGGTCAATCCCTTCAATAATAATCACACCTAAATCCAGACACAGCAGTGGTAAAGTTCAGAAGGTGGAGGAGTCTCCGTCTGATGCAGCCTCTGAGGAGGAACCTCAGAGGAGGCAATCAGCCAAGAGGAGGAGTCCCCGAAAGAGACGAAGCACAGAGGTAACTCCAGCTCGCAGATCCAAGCGACACACAGTCTAGCATCTTCCAGAAATATCAGTTGGTATTTACAGAATTTGTGGATAAAAATGACAATTTTTTTGCTGTAGATTGAAGGCTTTTGTTGCAGTCTTATACATCTGGTATGATGGAGACATTCCTTTGCCGTAGAGTTCTAGTACTTATGACGGTAGGATGGATTCATCACATTTCGCACGTGACAGTGGCATCAGCACCAACGTCGTCTGACAGTAGTTTGTCAGCGATTCCGGTCTATTCTGTTTGGTGGCACGATGTCGTAGACGGTGATGCTCAAAGGGACGAAAACCACCCGTGAACCTGACGACGCACAGTCAGAAAATAGTTGAGTTACTTGTGCTTCAGATGAAGACAAACGTGCTCTTATTGAGTGTCTGCTGTTCTTTAACCTCATACATGTTCATCAGAATGTTTTAGAAACTATTTTCCTTTTCATATGGAAACATGTCTGAAAGGAAGAGAAAGCAGAGTGAAATCTGCGTTATTACTGATAAAAACCTCACAGCTTATTTGAAAAGAAAACCTGGGGACCACATTGAATTTCTTTGACTGTTACTTTAAAAAGCCATAATTTGGATTTCAACAAGAACTCACGCAGGTGGTAAATGACTATTTTTATACTGTAAATGGATTCTTATACTTCATTTTTAAATAGTGAATATTACGTTTGTACTTTGTCACATAGAGGCCAGTTCCTTTTGTGTGATACACAGATACACAGTGAGTTTCAGGTTGTAATCGGTTTATGCAAAATGCAAACAGGAACCAGTTGAAGATATGCTTCGGTGAACTAAATTGGTTTTTTTAGTATCTTGAGTTGTGAAGCGCCTAGAGATAATCTATGATTGGCGCAAAACAATTAGAACTGAGTAGAAATGAAAAGTTGGTTTATTAGTTAGTTTTTACAGTAGAAAGGGAATCGGTGAAGGACTTGCGTGTCTCAGAATGTGTGTTGGATGAGGTCACCTGCTTTGCAGCCACCAGCAGAACTCAGGTCTTAATATTTGATCATCTCTTACGACATAAGTTTTCCATGTAGAGATTTGAACATAGAAATACGTGGGTGTTCATGTGCATTTTAACATGTAATCACTTAAATTACACTTTTAATTTTGTCCTTTTTTAAACCAGACGATGTTTTTAATAATGTGATCAGATTTGTATTTAGTGGCATAAATCGGTCACCATTTGTCTTTTCTTTGTATCATTTCAGACTAACACTATCAGCATGATGTAAAACTGTGATACATTTTGTCTTAATCATTCGCTGTCCACTCAATAAACATCATTAAATGCATGTATTTTTCTTGACTAACCTTCCTCTGTAAAGTTATTTTTCCAGCACTTAATAAAATATAAGAAAGATTTCAGCAGTTGTTTTATTATTCCAGGATAAAGTTACCGTATTTTCCGGACTATAAGGCGCATCTAAAAGCCGTCATTTTTGTCCAAATATGACACTGCGCCTTATAATC
>JAQQAE010010837.1:0-13896 GCA_029823295.1 Pseudamia nigra | reverse complement strand
CACTGGTTGGAAAGAAAAAGTGCAGTGTCTCGGCCCTTTGTGGCAATGATTGGACACCCCTGCTGTAAGTGAACATTGCTGGAAATAGTCGATATAATGCAAATGCATAATTCAACACTGCATATAAGATAGGTCTAGTTGCTTTTGGATGTTATAATACTATAATCATAAATTTACATATTATAGCTTTAATTCATATTAAAAGAAAGGCTCACATTCATTAAATAAAACATATATAAAGCCAGACAGTGTGTCACACTAATGACTATATCAATAAAGGATACGTATTGTGGAAAAATAAGGTTTTTTCCTCTTTTAAAATGGGTCTCGGGGGTTGAATTATTGCACTTCTTACTCACTTTTCAGGATTTGTGATGTCATAAATATACACGGTTTAAATTATCCTGAAGATAATGTCCCAGTGAGTCAACATGATGGTGTCACCGTTTTCTGTTCATTTCCTGCTTTATTTTGTAAAATGCCCTCTTTGTGTCTCCCTGTTTAATTCACTTCCTGTCTCTGTCCAGGTTTCCACAACTTGTCTGTGTCATCTGTGTCTCATCTGCTTCCACCAACCCTGACGTGATTCACCTGCGGTTAATTGCCCCACCTCATTGTGTATTTAAAGGTCATTTAGCTCTAAGTCATGGTTTGCTCCGCTCCTCAGATGACCTACCAGTCAACATGGCTCACAACCTCATAGGTGCACAAGTTCATGCATTCACTCACTGAGTTGAAAACAGTCATAGAAATAGTTAGCAACTGTAGCTTATCTAACCACAAGTGCTGCATTTGGGTCCTCATTTCCTGTGTTCATGATAGATGGTATCCATGGCACAGAAAAGAAAAGGCTGTGGTCAGCAGCAGCCCGTTTCTATTTTAAGTAGCACGTACTGAGAAAGCCTGTTTGATACATGACTGTAGAGACATGGTAAAATGAAGGACCTCAGCTGAAATTTAAAATACACCTTCTCATGACAGGTGAAAATTGAATAAACCTGTTGAAACAGGTACAATATGTTTCCTTTAATACAGAGGTGTTACTCAGGGGAGACCTTAGTCATCACATTTGCCGGAAGCTTTGTCACAGCTTAAGTTTGTTCAGCACTAATGGGCTTAATCATGTTAATGTTACAATTCAGCAGCTCACTCTGTCCTCTATGGAGGCCTTTGTCATCAGCTTCTAGCATCATGCTCATCATCCACATCTGAATAATGGATCCTGTAACCCACATGTCCAAAAGGCTTCATCTCGTTACTGTTACAGATGCAGAGCATTTGACTATTGTGGCTGAAAAAAACAAACACTATTCTCCCATTATTGTATCTTATGTCTTTTCTCTGGTTGAAGTTGCCTTCTGGATGAACAACCAGCATCACGACGGCTATACCTCTGCAATTAAGCAGGTCCCTGAGGAAGCAGGAATTTAAGGAACTTCAGACTACAATGTTTTTTTCTCTGACCTAGAAAACAAATGTTCGAAGTACTACACTGGTGCAATAACCTTGATCAGTAGATGCAGGCGTTTCACTGAGAATGCCTCATTCTCTAATCCTTCACAATTTAAGCTCATATATTTGAAGCACTGCTTTCATGGTCTCTTTAAAGTACTTTATTTTGAACTAAATAATATTTTTGTTCTGTCAAATTAATATCAAACCACAAAGGTAAAGCACAAATGAGACCCAGAAAAATGACTGAATGACTATTATTGTTCTTTTACTCCTTATTTTGTTCATTCTTGTGAATAATCTTGTAAATTTTGATCATATTTTAGTAATTTGTTTGATGATTAATTTTTCTTCATGTTCTTCATAGTTTTATATATTTTTCAATATTTTGCTTCTCCTTAGACATTTTTTTCATTTTTGTTCTTATTTTGTTCACTTTTAATTTTTCCCTTAATTTTGTTTCATTTGGTTTGTTTGCATATGTATTTTGTTCTTTTTTCATCCTCTTATTGTTTTGTATATGCATTTTTTTCTCCACATTTTTAGATTTTTACTTCCATTTTTTGATTTTTTTTCTTTATTTTGCCATTAATTTTAGTTTATTTTGCCTCTTTTACGTTGAAGCCTCATTCTCTATTCCTTCACAATTAAAAGTTGTACTTTTTTAGCACATTATTTTAAATCAAATAGTGTTTCTGTTACGTCAAATGAATATCAAACAAAGGAAATAGTTTAATTAAAATAAGTAACATGAATTATGGCACTGCTCAGGTTAAAACAATGAGCAGCCAACCTGGATGCAAAGAAAAGAATGGAGTTAATGATAATAGAGGCTGAATATGAGGGCAGTTCAGTTGAGTCTAACATAATAATACAATAAAGGGGAGATTAGACATAATCCTTACATATGGGGAGCCATCGAGTGTGTCCGTATTCACCACCACAGGAGGAGTATTTCCCTGGAGAGAGAAGGAAGAGAAACGTTATGAAGAAATGAAAACAAAAAGACAAAGCAGCTACGGGATGAATCTGTACCTGAAACCTGCAGCCTCATGGTTGTTTTAGCTCTAAACTGTGGTGAAATTACTCTGCTATGGCTGTCACTTTGCTAAAGGATGGGGAGCGCTGATTGAGAGTCATTTGTTAGTATATTCATCCATGAAGGACACGGAAATTATTCACTCTGCCACCATGTTTTGGCAAAGTAGAACTGGGTGATACAGCTAAAATGTTATTATGACAAAACGGTTTTACATCAACTGAGATCGATCAATACGTATGTCAAATGTTAGTGGATTACCTTTAAAAGCTGATTTTAGAGTGGAGGTAGAAAAAAACCAAGATGGTTATTTGTGAGTTTAACCATTTGTAAAAGGTGGAAGAAGATGCATAAAATGGAAAAAGACAAAAAAATGAGAATTACATGAGACTTGGAAACTATGTAAAATACATAATAAGAAGTAACAAGACAGAAATGGAGCTATAGTCTATGATTTTGTGATTTATCACTCATTTTATCCATTTTGCTTTCATATTACCAACACTGAATCACTGAAGTGAACAAAATAATCAATAACATGGGGTAAAATAACAGAAAAGTATTTATAAAACAGACCGAAGTAAAAAAATAATTAGTTAATAAAATAAAATAAAAATAAAATGGACCAAAATGAACAAAATAATCAACAAAATGAATAAAGAGGAACAAATGAATTAGTAATTATTTATTAATTATCAGTTTTTTAAAAAATAGACAAAGCAACCAAAGAAACTGACTGGAAAATTAAAAAATAAAAAAAGTGAAAAATATACAAAAAGCAAAGTTGAAAAAACAATTATACAAAATAATCAACTAAATGGACAAAAACACAACGCAAGAATGAAAATAATAATCATCATCATAATCATACTAATAATAATAATAATAATGATACAAAAAAATAAAACTGGCTGTTCCTGTTTTCTGTTTAATACTGGCACCTAGTTGATACATATCACATTTCATAGCCCTGGCTCTAGAGGTTTGGTTTCTAGAGGCCAAAAGGTGGTTGGGTCACCCCGTGACTGAATTAAATATAAAATTAAGTCAAGGTTACCATGGTACCCCTTCCCCCAAAGAGATGTACCCAAAGGTAAAGTTTAGTCACTCTGGGCCTAGGGGTTGCAGAGATATAAGTAAAAATGAAAAAAAAAAGAAAGAAAATGAAGAAAAATGACCAAAACAATTAACTTAATGAACAAAATCCAAGGCATGTGGTTTTCCTTCTGTCAACTGGACTGGGAATTTTGATTTGAAGATGTTTCGCTACCTGTCCAGGAAGCTTCTTCAGTTCTGAAGAAGAGCTGAAAAAATTCCCAGTTCAGTTGACAGAAGGAAAACCACACACCTTGGATGCCATGACTTGGATGACTGAGAATCTTCACAGACTTAATGAACAAAAACCGAAGAAAATAATAAAAAAATTTTAATTATGAAAATGAACAAAAATGGCCAAAATAAATAAATTAACAAAACTACACAAAATGATAAAGATAAAATGGAAAATAATGAAAATAAACAAAAATGATGAAAATAAACAACTAAATGAACAAAAACTGAACAAAATCATTTTAAAAAGCAATGAAATGAACAAAATCAACAAAATTAATAGAAATGGAGAAGGTAATCAAGGCATGGGACAAAATGAATGTAAATGTAAAATGACAAAATGTAACAACTACGACAATGACAAAATGAACCAACTACGTCACAATATGATTACAACAAAGTTTACAAAATAGAGCATTCTGAGTCTTTATTCACTTGAAATGGAAATAAAATAAACATTTAAGATAAAACAAAAATTATATGATAAATACAATTATCACCTTATGAAAATATACCACAGTGACAATAATGATCATTTTATCATCTGGTCGTGGTTGTTCATGTGAATACTGATACTCTAAATTGTCCATAGTTGTGAATGTGAATGATTGTCTGTCTGTATAGTCATGAGGTCTCAGCCTCAAATTGTGAAGCGCCTAGAGATAATCAACAATTATGATTGGCGCTATACAAATACAATTGAATTGAATTAAATTGAATTGAATGAAGTCGAGCAGAGAAAGTATTAATGATGCTCAAAGTGGGGATCCGGTGGATGCTTTGGACGTGGACCTCCACTTCTCACAGTCCCACCCACTGCTCATTTCCAAACTAACGTCAGTGAGTCACATGGTACCGGCCTCCCAACGCGCTCATGCCATGATCAGAAAACAGCAACATGGCAAGACTGAGTGACAGACAAGCTGATTATTAGCAGACTACAGAAGCTTTGTGCTCACTAACATGTTTTGACATTGTGTTCATAGCCAGATTTCGTCAGTGATGGATTATACGCAGAGTAAAGCCAGACAGAACCTAATTACGACTGGCGTGACACAGAAAACAATCATATTTTTTAAAAAACTAAAGTGAGCTGGTACACTGGTTTGTGTTGACTTGTTTTCTGTTCACTGCTGTGCTCTGCAAAGGCAAAGTGCAAGTGCAACCCAGAAAAATGTCTTTAAAATCATTTAAAGTCATTTCATTCACTATTTTCGTTGTTCTTTTTTTATTGTTTCAGTTTTTTATTTATTTTTTCTAATTTTCTTGATGACTTCTCCATTTTTAGTTCATAATATATTATTATGATTTTTTATTACATTTTTCTATTTTTTGTTCATTTCCTTGGTTAATTTAAACATTTTTCTATTTCATTTTAATTTTTCTTGTTTTCTTTATCATTTTGTAAATTTTTCATTTTACCAGTGTTTTTGTTATTTTTGTTCATTTTCTTATTATGTTGTTCATCTTTCTTTTTATTTTGTTCATGCTGTTCATATTTTTAACTTTTGTCTTTATTTAGCCTCTTTTAGTTAATTTTCTTGGCTGTTTTGATCATTTCCCCCTTAACTTAGTTTATTTTTGATCATTTGCGTAATGATTTTTTTCCCCTTTAATTTGTTTTCTTGATCATATTGTTCATTTTTTCTTTAAAGCATGTATAAATGACACTTAATTGGCCGATTTGTGGATTATTTTGGGCATATTTTGTTCATTTATGAATATTTATGTAATTTTCTTTCATATTTGGTCATACTTCTCATTATGTGATTCATACTCTGATAAATTTTTGGTCATTTTCTTGATTATTCTGTACACATTTCTTGGTTTGGTCTGTTTTTCTTCATGAGACATGTGGAAATGACACTGCAATGATTCGGTTTCTCTTTAGCATGTAAAAAAAGAAACATTTTTCAAACTGATGAACTTATGATGGTAAATTTCACTGGCAGCATTTACCATTCTAAATCGAAATCACTATTTAAAATAATGTTCAGATAACAGAAGCATACAGTTCTCCACAACCCTCCACAAAACGCTGCACTGTTTGGTTACATGAGAGCCTGTGCAGAGCCTCAGTGTGTAGCTGTGTCCAACGGGCCATGCTGCTGAACATTACGTCAAATTCATCCTTATCTAGAGACAGAAATAATGAGTATAGCCAGCAGAAATCTAAGCCCAGTGCAGGCAGTTTTCCTGCAGGGATTTTGACAGAGCCCTCTCTCCCTCTCTCTGCTCTGTCAAGTCACTGGAAATCAGGGTTGTTAGGATTTACTGTGTTTGGCTGCTGTTGTCCACCTATATTCTAACACCACCTATTCAGCGAACCTGTCCATGTTTTTACAGGATGCACTACAATCCATCCACAGCCAGACCTTTAAAGGACCTCCCGATGTATTAATATGCAGCACACAAACCAAACAGCCATATTAAAACATACATAAAGCTGTAAAAATGGTTTGAAAGTTTTTAGCTGCAATGATATTCAGATTTTAAGTGGCTTTTTGTGATGCAGTGATTTAATCCTCCTAGATAAATCAGCATTCTAGCGTCCAAGGTGAGAATTAACGGCAGCAAAAAAGTAAAGCAGTGTGTTCAGATCAATTTCTTTTCTCCATTACAGCCTGGATAAATAGATTCAATACTGGCACTGGAAATCTCCTTTACTTCCTCTGCAAGATCACACTCATTCTGTAACTGATGTCAGACTGATGGATGTATAGAGCTGAAACAGGCAAACACACCACATATGACAATCATTGATTTATTTAAACCCATAACAAAGCTGCTTACTTAGCCTTTAGTAGTAATTAAAGTAATTAGTGGTAAATAGTAATTTGGAAAGGAAATGTGAGTATCCTTAAAGAGACTGGTGCTACAGCAAGAGGTGTGTGTACAATACAGTACAGTACAGTCAAGTAAAAGTACTGTTACTTTATAATTCAAATGGAAGTATAATAAACATAAGCACTTGAGTAAAAGTTAAAAAGGTTAAAAAAGTTAAACATGATCTCATAAAAAAACTACTCAGGTAGTGAGTTACTTCAGAATGTGGAATTTGTTACAACCTAATATTCTGCCTTCAGACAGGTATTTCAGCCATTTTTGTTTATTTCCGTGATTATTTTGATCAGTTTTTTGGTGATTTTGGTGAGTTTTGTTGAAAATTTTGTTCATGTTTTAAATTTTTTAATTTTATCGCTTTTTTACTTTTTGATTATTTTTGCTCATAGTGTTGCTTATTTTACATTTTTTTATTTTTGATCATTTACTTCATTACTTTCTTCCTTTTTGCTTATCTAAAGCTTATTTTTGTTAATTTTTTTATCTTGATTTTTGTTGATTTGTTCATTTTGACTAATTTTGTTGCTTATTTTGTTGTTTGGATTATTTTGATCATTTTATTTAAAGTTTTGTGGACTCTGTTCAGTTTCTTGATTGTATTGGTCATGTTTGTTAATTTACTTAATTATTTTATTCCTTTTTGCTTACTTTGTTCATCGTACTTTTGATAAGTTTTACACTTTACTTGACTTTTCTTGATGACTTTGTTAATTTTTTTGCCCATTTTGTTTGTTTTTTGTTGCTTAGTTTATTCATTTTGATAATTTGCTTGAAATTTTGCTCATTTAAAAAATTATTTGAATATTTTCTTCTTTTCTTTAAATGTCAGGTTGTTTAGTTGGAGCAAAAAGTAACAGAGTAAAAGTAAAAAGTATCGTGTAAAACAACTACTCTCTGAAGTACATTTTATGGGAAAAACTACTCAAGCACATGCAAAGGAACAAATGTACCTTTGGCTTTTGCTGAGCTGAACTGAATACTGACCATAGGCTTTAACACAGTGTGTGCTACACACCCCACAGTTGCCCAACAGGCTTTAACACGTAAACACCATCCAGCCAGTACACATGCTGATGACCTTTACTAAAATATACAATGTCAAAGTATGCACCTGCATCAACTGATAATAAGGAAAAGAAGGTATAGAATGCAGGAAGGCATTTACACTGGAGCTGCATAAATGACGGGTTAACAATATTCATCTCTGCGTGCACATGTGCAGTAGTCACATGGTGATGACATGCAATGTCAAGTAAGACAAATTACCTCAAACATAAACCTGAAAATGAGCGAGGAGAAGGAGGTTGGTTTGCACACAGAAAAGCAATGCCAATTGTATGGAATTATTTTGGGTACCGACAACGAGCTAAAATAGATACTGTGTCGACAGTGCCTTCATTGTGAGTCAACTAGTGAATTAAATGGCCTGGTTTCACTCCAGAATTATTTCAGAAGGAAGTATAGACGCCTTCTTCTGTGTTTGCTGAGGTCAACCCAATCGTAGCTGTAGTTTTCTGGAGGACGGGGGGATTCGTCCCCATCAGTATTAGTAACATGTGCCTTCACTGCAAAAATACAGAACAGTTTAAATACATGATTTGTTATTTTTCTACCTGCAGTTTGTAAATTCATAATGTAGGCCTACTTTTATTTGGTCACGAAAAACATTGCTTTTCCATAAATAATGATATTTTTGTTAATTTCTGTGTTATTGTTGATTATTTAGTTCATTTTTTCTGTTTTTACTCACTTGGAGGATTATTTTGCTTTTATTCTATCACATTTGTCAACTGCTTAATTTGCAACTTTTCTTGATTCATGTTTTGTTTTAGGGTGAAGGCATGGTGTACCCTGAACACCCTGGTTCTTTTTGTTATTTAAATATTTTTGCTAATTTTGTGGCTTATCTTTATGTTTTGTTTGGTCACTTCACCAGCAAATGCAGTTGTAACACAAGAGTACTGTGTTACAGAAAGGGTAATTTTACATTCTAACCTTTCACATACAGGATAGATATCACAATTTTCATAAATATCAACCACTGCCATTGGTGAGATCATGTTTATATGGTGGCAGTGGCTGATATCTGCAAATGTGAGGAGATACCAAGGTTTTGGGCAATATATTGGTGCATTCCTTGAAAAAATAAAACAAATTATAATGCTTTTTTACTATAACATTTAACTACCCTCAATTTAGATGTATTGTGTGTCTTTCACCCTTTGGGAGAAAGAAGTACGAAACCTAGTCAGGCAGAGTGCAGTCTCATCCTTAGTACTTTACTGGTTCTTTAGAGAAATGAATTGTTGTTCAACATGAAAGTGTGATTTTGTGAGTCATCTGAGGTGACTGCTGATTTTGTAACAGGATTCCTAGCTGACTCTGTGTGGGTTTGTAGAGCACTGATGGAAAAAGAGGTTAATTTGGACCTCTCACGGAGCATCGCATAATTTGCTTCTTATTGAATTTGGGGTAATTTGTGTAGAGCAGGAGACAGTAGTGGCCGGGGTGTGGAGTCTGTGTTTGTGGTTCATGTGCAGGCTTCATGTTTGTTAGAGTGCTACATGCAGGAGAGAACGCGCATATGTCTACTATTAAAGCAGGTCTGGAAATCGTTTCTACCCTCACATGCAGCTGAGCAGAATCACATTTGCATTTGTTAGAGATGATTGGAGTGATTGAAGCGTCTATTTTAAGCGCCAGGTAATGTAGAACAAGTCTCAGCTTTATAGTATTTACAAGCTGAACAAAGACACAAAGATTAGACTCCAGCATCACTTCTGAGCTCCTGAGGACAGCGGAGATCATTAATTATCAGAATATACTGAACTACAGTTATGAAAACATTAGGTATATATATATATATAAAATACAATAATGCACATTTAAAAAATATGCCTACCAGCTTAAGATGGTGACGTTTCTTGACTTTACGAACATTGTTGAAGAACCTGCAGCCCATCTTTTTGGCGTACCACACGGACATGAACATTCTGCCAAAATCTAAATCAGGGTTGAGACTGGGCAGCAAACCCTGGTCACCTCACTGAATCACAAACACACCCACTGAGTGTGAAGTGACTTAGCTCCAGAAGTTCAACAATACCTCAAAACTGTAAATGGAGCTATTAGGTCTCATCCCTGTTATCACGGTTAAATAGAAATCACAGCTATTTCTGGTCTTAAATTAAATATATATATTCTAACATACTTCAAACTGAGCTTTTAACATACGTAACGCCTATAAACTACCGGTATGTTAAATCCAGAATTGCAGAAGAGCACATCCCATTAGTGCATTCTTGCTGAGTCGATGCTGAAGACTTCCTGGGACAAAGCCTCATCCCACCCTCCAAAGATGGATGAAACATCAAAAATGACATTTGTCACATGACACGGACTTCAGAAATCATCCATCCAGAAAAAAAAAAGCATTCACGACCAAATCCTTCGAGTCTGTCATCTGTTTCAGTGTGTTAGCGGTTTCCTTCTGCCACTCGAGCGCGCTCAGTGAGAATGCAGTTCATATTTTCTGGTGCTCCTGTGTACCCCTCCCATCGCCACTGCTGAGGGAAAGAGGAGCGAGCAAGGAAAAGTTTGATGGCAATTACCTAGCTGTCTGTCTGTATAATGCCAATGTTAGTGATGTGAGAGCAGAAAGGAATACTAGAAGGACAGGCAGCGACAAATGGCCTTAGTTTTCCCTCAGAGCTTTTAAATTTGAGATGGGACCTGTAAGTCTTGTATTTTCAATGATTCAGATGGAGTGATGAAATATGAACATAGGAAAGGGTGAAATCTGTAGCCAGTTTGTCTTAAACTTATCACTTTTTATATCCAATGAAATATGGATCTGAAATTGCCACGAATATTATATAGCAATGACTTTTAATTTCTTGAGACAGACGAGGTCTTTAATGTGCCAAACGCATAAATCTGCACCAAGACATTTTACAAATCATTTACAATCAGCAGAAGTTGTGTAGTGGCTAATGTTAGGATTCTATTCTATAAATAAATACTGATTTCAAAGTAATGTAATATCTGAAAATATAAAAATCATTTCACCCGTTTTGTTAACTTTCAACTGATATTCACTGATTCTTATTTATTTACATACTTATTAGTTTTATATAGATGTTACAGTTACCTTGTTTAAAATATGATAAGCTACGAATAGATAATGTTAGCCATTCTTAACTCTCCAAAGTCAGAGGAGGGATGAAATGATTGATCAGCCAATATCGTATATCAACTAACTGAGTAGTCCTCACCTTACCCTTCACCAGGGTGGCCAACAAAAAATTAGAAAAATGTCAGGTATGCAATGTACAAATAAGACAAAAAATACTCAAATTTAAGCAAAAAAATCAAAATTAACATAATTATCAAGACAATAAATACAAAATTAGAACAATGAATAATCAAGAGAACAAACAAAAATTAACATCAACAAATGAACTAAAAATGACCACAAGTGGTCAACAACATGAGTATGAATGAGACAAAAAAAAATCACAAAAAAATGTAAAATAAATCAATTATAACGAAAACCAAAATAATTAAGAAAACTACAATGTCACTTATTAGAATGCAGACCTCCAACAAGACTGATTGTGCTCTCTTCTGCTCTCTTTCTCTTCCGGTTTTCAGAGAGTGTGGACACATTTCTATCTTGCTCCCGTCCCAGTTTTCCCTGCTTGCTGTGTCTTGCCTGTGTGTTTGCTTCATTCCCTGTCAGAGTCTCTTCCTAAACCCAAAAGCAACATAGAATTGACCAGCTGGACGTCAATGCAATTGACACACTGTTCGGACAGGAAGACGGGTCGAGAGGAATCTGAGGGTCCTCAGGGGACAGCGGCAGCTGGACGTGTGAGGATCTGTGGACGCATGGGGACTTATGTGTTTCTGAGACACTGTCCACTGAGGGTGTGATGGACATTTATCTATTTGGAACCATGATAACAGGATTTCTGCTTATTGGCTTGGGTGGTTTCCTGGTGTGTTGATTAAGAAGACGGAGAGAGCTGTTCAAAGCCCAGCAAAGCTTTGTCTCCAAATCAAGCAGTTGGGAAGAGCACTGGCAGCACAACATGGACGATTTCTGAGTTAAATCGAAGAGTGGGTTACAACACGGAAGTGCTGGGGTCTCTTCATAGGTGGTACCAAAATATATAAAATTGGAGTAACTGAAGAGATTCAATTATTTTCTGCCTCTGAAAGTGTGACTGTCTTATCTTCTGCTTTTGTTTTTCAGCTCCCTTTGCTGGCCTTGAGAGGCCTGAGCACTAAAACCCCCCCTTGGAAGACGCGCTGTTTAAAGAATGAAGCTCCGCTTTTCACCCTTCCCCCGCTTATCACTACACACTCTGATTTGGAAGCTTAGTGGACTCCTTGGATCTGTGTCACCATGGTCAAGCGCCATGAGACTTTTAGATCTGGACATACGAGGGGAGAGAGCGCTGACTTCCTTATCGGCACTGATACCACATATGCATCCATGTTGTCATTATCTGACGTCACAACACAAACCAAGGCCTCTCTGGAACTTTGCTTTGTTAATGTGTGTGTCACTTGTCTGCTAACTGTGCATATGAGGGTTTGTTTTTCTATGTGACCTTAATTTTGCTTCTTATGGAGCCTAATTCTGGAAACTGTGTTTTTTTAAACTCTCTTTCCTATTGTATACCCCCCCTCCCCACAACAGCTGCAGGGGCAGCGCACAGGCTTACTGCAGCCCCCTCCCCCTCAGTGGGAGAAAATGTCATTTTGTTGTTGATGGAAACATTTGACAATGACAATAAACACATTGTGACTCTTATTCTGATTCTGACAAATCTGTATCTACACCAAAATCTTATCATCTTCCACTGACAATATATTAAAAATATCATATAGATGCTAAACCTGTTCATTTGTTCTCCATTTTCTCAGATATGGTGATAGATTCAAATCTCTGGAGTTATTTGTTTTAGCAGATGAAAAAATAAAAGTGAACTCTCTAAATCCTGGTTTTTACTTGAATCAACACCAAATTGGAGATCTTTGTTGAAACCCTTCTCCTAAAGTTACCAAAAATGTCAAAAAACTCACCATGTTAATGTTTACAAAAAAAAAAATCCTGGATCTGTCCTTTCAACTGGATCAAAAGTTAATAGGTTCTTCCTTGGCCAAAGCTCTACCCTTAAACTAATGGTCAGTAGTTTTTCACATATTTCTGCTAACACACAATCAATAATGTTCATCTGCACAAGGTTCCAAAACTATCAAAGATATGGCATAACCATTTACACAGTACTAAATCCCCATTATATCAGCTACAGAGGTGGCAGTTGTAGGTCTGTAAGGCTGTTTGTTACTGTACAACAGCCAAGTCCTGTTTTTTACTTGGGGATCCACACCAACTTGAAGATATTCGTGGAAACCTTTCTCCTAAATATTCCTAATTTGTTCATCAAGATTCATACATTAGATAAGAAATTTCAAAACAATCAAAAATACCCTATCTCATGAAATTCAAAAAGGGATACAAATTCCTGGATTCGCCCTTTTAATCATATCAAAAGCTAAGGAGTTCTTCCGTGGTCCAAGTTCTACCCTTCCACGAAATGTCATTGAAATGAAGTATGCAGGTGTTGTTTTATCCTGCTACGAGACCAACTGACTGACAGACAAACCAACAGATGCCAGGTAATAAATCAAATAATCAAGAAAACAAACAAAATAATGAACAAATTCATAACCCAGTGAAAAGGTCCACACCCTGTTTAGTAAATTCTGCTTTAAAGTCCGTCTAGTTGTGCTGCTGACACATGGACAGCAAAACGCTCCAAGATTTATTCTCACCATTTATTTTGCTGTCTGTCAAATACATTGTTAAACGGTTGTCACAGCCTTGCAAAATCACACAGTCGCTTACACTAAAATACATGAGTTGGGTTTTTTTATACAACTCACTTAGCTCCGTCCCTGACATACAGATGGATAGACGGGCTTGTAACACACACAGCTGCACGCAGGGATTCACACTGAACAGACGTATGGAAGGACGAGCTGAAGGACAAGCTGCCAGCTGACATTCTCATTTTGTTAAATAAAAATTCCTCCTACCTATCTAATTTTCCTCACCCTTCCCAATGCAAGGCCCTCTCTATCTGTCTTTCTTCACCATTCAGCATTAACAGCTCTCTCCACCTCTTTGGCTTGCATATTTTTTTCCTCCAACCCCCTCC
>JAQQAE010010836.1:0-13897 GCA_029823295.1 Pseudamia nigra | reverse complement strand
GGACCTTATATAGACAGGTGTGTGAGTTTCCAAATCATGTCCAATCAACTGAATTTACCACACGTGGATCCAATTAAACTGCTGAAACATCTCAAGGATCATCAGTGGAAACAGATGCACCTGAGCTCAATTCTGAGCTTCACGGCAAAAGGCTGTAAATACTTATGCACATGTGATTTATCAGGTTTTTTTATTTTTAATAAATTTGCAACAATTTCAAAAAACACTTTTTCACATTGTCATTATGTGCTGTTGTGTGCAGGATTTTGAGGGAAAAATTAATTTAATCCATTTTGGAATAAGAAAAATGAAACTGAAGCACTGTGTATACTTTCTGGATGCACTGTATGTAACACAGCTAAGCTAACAAGCAACGCAATATACATTTTTGAAAGAAACCGTTTTTGACAGTCATAAAATCCCCCAAAACATTTTTAAGTCAACTATTTAGCTTTCAGATACAAGAGGTACGTTTTGTTAACACTTGTAAAGTAACACATTAGTTTTGAAAGGAAGTGAAAGAAAAAAATTAAACAGACCCGTGGCCTAGCTTGTTAGCTGTTAAAACAACCCCGACAATAGAGCATAGATACGCTTATCTGCAGTTGCGGGTGTTTACACTAAAACCGTACTATGACTTTGTTTGACAATGTTTGATGAAGTTTACCACGTTAGTCAGCCAGAGGCTAATATTAGATTTTCCACAAGACCCCTGACATACTACACTCTGGTAGGTCCGCCTCCATCTGTCCAAATATGGTTACATCCTGTTTTTAGCTCCAAAATGTCATCCAGGAACCAACAACCCAATTGGTCTCAGAATGGCCAATCAGAAACCAATGGGTGGCGTGGCAGTCACTTTGTCCACTAATATAGTATATACAGTTTATGGCTTGCTCTCTGTATTATATGTAATGTTTTGAGGCTTGGGCCTAGAATTATGAAGTGTTTTTAAACTGAATTCAATTCATGTACCATTACTTCCTTCATGAAACTGACACAAAGATGCCTACACTTCAGTGGTGAAACAATGCCCGAGACAGCTCTGGTGGACTGATTTTCTGGATTTTTAGGTTCATCTTCAGATTTGTCGAGGTAAAAATTATCCAGCATTAAAAAAAAAAAAAAAAAAAGAGTTAAAATGGAATATGCGGTACATATACACCCAAAAAATGTCAACGTTAGTGTTGAAATGTATAAACTGAAGCTTTGTAATACACACAATCATGCTGCACCAAAAAAGAAAAAATATGTATATGCATGGAAGGGAGAGGTAGTATTGTTTGGTTAAATGAGCGGCACATTAACAGTTTGTAGAAGAGAAAAATTCAGTCAGAGACGACAAAACAGAGAAAATGATGCAGAGATGAGGATGAAGTGAGCTAAGAGAGAGTGAAAGTTAACGCTTAGAAACATTGGGATCCACTCGGACACTGACTGGTCTAATGGCAACAGTTTCCTACTAGACAAACGTCTATTTTTTTTTTTTTTTTTAACAAGAACTGGCAGCTAGTTTAAAAAAAAAAAAAGAACACTGCAAAGGTTGTTGAGGAGAGCTGTAGTGTGTGTCTGCGTGTTTATGTTTGGTTCCCTTTAAGGCTATTGTACAGAGTTGTCCTGAAAACGGTTGAGGTATCTGTCAGTGTGTTTTTTTCCAGCTGAGTGAGGTTTCTGTAAGTAAGGCGACTGAGGTGGAGCTGCTGACCTGGGTTGACGGTGTGACAGAGCTGAGCGATAAAACTAGGTTTCTATTTTTTTGAAAAATCTTTGAACTTTGGTTCACGGACAGTTACATAACTGTCACTCTTTCTTTCTTGTTCAATAAGAATTAAACCATGTTTGCATTTGTAGCTTTAAATTTAAATAATGCATGAAAAATCTGAAATAAGGACTACAGGTATTTTTTTCTCGTTACTTCTTGATACCGCTTTTATTTGCGGCATCTTTTACACTTTTTTTAAATCTTGCCTCTCTTTAGGTATATTTTAGGTTTTTTCTGTTTCTGTCTTATTGCATCTTGCTGTGTCTTTTCTATCATTTTAACCCTTGTATGGTATTCAAATTTAACCATTTGAATATGTACAAGAAAAAAAGCGGGGGTGTATGGAGCTCCGAGGGCAGCCCAATGGAGGGTATCGTGTGGGTTTAGTACCATACCCACATTTACATGCCCAGAAATTAATCCGAGGGTTAAGTGGCATCTTTTACATTTTCTTGCAATCATTTTGGTCTTGTTGGATCTTCCATGTTGTATTTATCTTGCTTTCATCTTTCATGAATAATTTAATATCATAAATACCTTAAGCTGTCAATGATGATCAAAAATCAGCTGTTAAACAGCTTACATTTTGTACCAGACATAAAAATGCTTATCGCCCAGCTCTATGAAGAGGGTTGAAGGGAGAGGGTAGAGTCCACCTTGCTTAGACTCTGGCATCACCTCTACTCCTCATGCTGACCATGAGTGAGAGACATGAACTCAGATCAGTCAAGTTTTCCAGCTTAACCCAACATTTACAAGTGAAAATGAATGGACTGTCTGCAGGAGAGAATCGACTTGACACCAAGCAAAGTAGACGCTCCCCCCGCCACCCTGACCCGCAATTCTTTTCAAATAGACGACGTTATAAGATCGTAGACGCTGCATGACTTGAAGCCGTACAACGACTACTCCTTAACAAACAATGATCTTTTAAAAATCTGAATTTAAGAGCTGCAATGTGAAACAGAAGAGTGAGAAAGGTAATGTCACACTTTGGGTTTCGTAGGCGACATCTTATCAGTCACTGCACTCTACATCCACCTGTGGCAAGTGTCATTTAAAAAATACTTTATGTCCTAAGATATTCTATACATACTTTTCCATAGCCTTCTGGAGCTTCCATCCAAAGGGTTTTTTTTCACGGACAAAAAAAAAGCCATTCCTGCATTGTCTATTTCACAGTAAAGTGACATGTCCATATCATCAGCAGCGTTTCCACTACATTTCTCCAATCCCATCAGCCCTTGGTGTGCCACATTAGTCCCAGAAGCGGAGCCTGACTGACTGCCGAGTTAAAGCTATGAAGAGTAATCCTGCTGTTTTTTTGCTATTGCAGAAGAGGTGGTTAGATGGTTGGTGGATGAATGAAGAGGCACGCACATGCTGCTGCTGCTGCCGTTGGCTAATTCCTGTGTCAGTCAGTTTAGGCAGTGTTAGTTCATGATCACTTGATTGTGTTTGACGTTTTGCTTCTGGCAAAGCAGATGTAGCTTCTTATTATTATTGTTTTTACAGAGCTGGGGACTGCTCAAAAATCTGCCGTCCACTGTGTCCCTTCCCTTCCTCCTCAGGTTGTTGCTCCAGCTGCAACATGGCTCCACTAAAGTCTTTCTTGTTTTACTTGGGGGGCGCGGGGGGTGCAAAGAGAATGAGGGCCGGTGCCCCCCCTCAGTCCAACATGAAAGTGAAGCCGTGTCACTGGATACAAGAGATATTCCTTGTTTTCACTCCGCTGAAATCAAGGGAAGGTGGGGTTTGGGGATTTAAAAAAAAAAAAAAAAGAGTCCACTTCGCTCTTCTCTGCTTCATTAAAACAACGTCCCAGCACAGCAAGCCAAGCGCTAGCAAGACGACAAAGTCTAGCACATATTAAAATTGAAGAATCTTGGAAAATAAACAAATAAAAAATACGGATCTAGTATATAATTGTCAAAAGCTTATCGATTGACATGAGAAAGAGGAAAGGCATACATCCATAAGCTTGTACTGGACAGAAATGACACATCCTGACTGGAGCACACTGCGTAGAGGGGAGTCTGAACGTGGCTGAGTTTAGAGGATGTCTTCACTGAATGTTCCGAGTCTAAATGAGAGTCAGCCAGTCGGAATGCTCAACACCGGGAATGTTCAGTGACAATGAAGCCAGATTTCTCAATCTCATCATTGCATTAAGGTTCGTTTCAGTGGCCTTAAAAACCTACATCGATGCTCAATGGGATTTTATATCACACAATCATGCATGGTGGAAAAAAATGCCCAGAAAGCCCAGATGCCAGAGAAAATGTAAATGCTGCAGTTTACATTTATTCATTGCACTTTAAAGCTGAAGTCAAATCATACATCTTTAAGGTTTATTTAACAGCTTACTTTGTAATCATCAACCAGGAAGGTAATGTAAACATCTGCATCCCACCAAATTTAAGGAAACCTGATAAAGGGTTAGGCACAGACCAAGGGGAATGGCTTAAATTTTGGAAATCCAGCATAAAGTGCAGAGCCTTTCACTCTTTATAAGGGGTTTAGTTAAACGATCGAGGTAGTCAGGAAAAGCCTCACACTAACCTCAAACAATTCCATGACACCCTTTCAAAGCATGCAACTGAAGATCATGTGATATGAAGACAGGTACTGTGCCAGATCATTTTCCTTTTTCCTAAGTTGATCCACAACAATCTTTAAAATTTTTTTTTTTTTTTTTTACCAATTTCACTCAAAAATATCCAAATCAATACTGGCTGAAAGTGAATCCCATACTATGCCAGCCAACTTTAGGAACCCCCCCAGCTGTGTCACCATACCCAGGCTTGTCATTTCTGTCCATTCTAGTCGAGTATAACAGAAGAGTCATCTCCTAATTGCATATAGTGCGGTATCTCCCGAGCATCTTGCCATCAACAACTGTATTCTTAGTATTTTGCCTACATTAATCTCTAACTATGTACAGACCTAGCGAGTGGTATTTACAGAGTTTCTCCACAAGGGGGTGATCAAGGCCTGCATGAGGGGGTGAGCATGCACTGTGTCGATGAGAGAGTGATATGATATGTAGTGATGTTGTCCGAGTAACATCTGAAAACCTCGCTTATGTGGCTGGTGTTAAATGATAGAAATGTGACAGGAAAGGTATGAGGCTTGAGTTTAACACGTCATATAAAACGTTTTGTCTTACGCTTGAGAATTCTTCTGAGAGTGCCTAAAGATTTCATTCACAAAACACTACAGGCTACGCATTGCTCATCTATATTGCTACCATCTGTATAACATTCTCTTTGCCCTGAAAAAACCTTAAGGCTTATATCATTATTCAATCAATAAGTACTTTTTAATATAATCAATGATGGGCTTTAAACTGAAAAATGTTCTTTAATAACTTCTATGATCATGCAAATTAGTTTATAGGACTGGAACAGAGAAGCTAAGGAATGCAAATTTGTCGTTATTTTAAAAAGTCCCTTTTAGCTTACTTGCGCTGTTATTTAGTATGATTAAAATCACAGTGATGCCTAGAGCTTCAAAAAACAATCTCCGTCTTATGATTGTAAGCTTACGCCACACACACCAGAAACACCAAGTACATAATATTATCAGACAAACTTTTTTCCCTGAGGCAACAGCAGGTAGTTGGTTTCCATCCAACTAGCGAGCTCTAACTGTCGTAGCAGCAATCTAAACCAGCCGAAACAGATATATTTTGGATAATTCTCTATCCCAGAAACATGTGTCTTCGCGTCTCTATATACAGTATGTCAGTCTACAAACTTCACAGGTCCAAAGAGGAGAAACATACGAGCACTTCCCTGCACTGAGCCCTCATGTCAGAGCCTGTCTGCGTACACCCCCTTGTGGTCCATCAATATTCTCATCTACTGTACACACATCACAAAAATAGGACTCCTCACACAATTCTCTGCGCCTTCCTCTGGGTGCATTTGTCTTTAAAAAAAACAAAACGGCACACAACTGAGGAGAAGCCTTCAAATCCTCTACAACACACACAACTATTTGCTTCAGTGGAAGCAAACATGTTTCATTCTCTTAAATATATTTATATATATTTATATGTCAGCTTATCATTTATATTTATATAGCATTATACATACATTCTCGTTTTGTGAAATTCCCTTTTGTCTTGTGAACAGGGAACTTCAACTGTAGCAACTCCCATTGATCCGACCTCCTCTACTCAATCCTCGTCTTCCTTCTTTCCCTCTGTTCCGACACTGACACGCCTCCTTCAAGATACTCTCTTCACTTAAGCTGGCCTTCTAAAACCTCAAACACACTCGGATATGCAGGAAAACAGACTGTCTGCGAGACTCCTATCTGTCCCATAATCGTAAGGTTGTCCTAGCTGTTAACTCCAAATATCAACCGACTCGAGTGTCGGGACACTGCTGGCAGTTTAGTTCTACATCGCTAGTGCCAGCGTGGTTAAAAATGATCTCTGTGAACGTCATCCTGTCTGAAATGGTGATTATGGGACCATGGGGCGATACGGTAAAAGTGGAGAAGAAGGGGTGTGGAGATCCCATCTGTCCATCCATCAGGCCATCTCCACTGTGGCAAAAGAAAAACTAGAGTGGATCTATCAGTGATCGCCGAGGGAAAGGTGGCAATGAGGAAAATTTGAAGATCCAGACGTCCACGAGTGACAAAATATCAGGCAGGATAATCAGAGGTTGGAACACAATCCACAGCATATTTAGGCATTTTACTCGTGAATCCAGAGGTGAGATCAGCGGACGAAGAGGAGGAGGATGAAGAGGTGATGTCTGTGTGTTAGATTAGCCATCGTTCTCCTACATGTCCGGGATATTCTGAGGGAAAAGGCTGAGTGTTGGTTCTGTGTGTGTTTGTGTCGTCTGTCTGCACTCCCAGCTATGACACCTCGCTGCCGAACACCTCCAGCACCAGCGGGGTGAGCTGCATGCTGTGCTCGGGCTGGAAGGACAGCGAGCGGTACTGCTTGGAGTGCTCCTCGTTCAGGCTGCGCAGGTCTGCCAGTTTCTGGATCATCTTGGCGTACAGGAGGCGTCCGCCGGGGTGGTTGACTCGGATGTAGGCCTGCAGCACCTCCGAAAGGTGGTCCTGGAGCTGCTCGACACGGGCGTGGTCCTGGACTCCTGGACGATCTGCCAGGAGATGACGGAGAGGTAGATGAGGATGATACGGTCCAGTGTGAAGATGAAGCAGACGGGGATGAAAAGGAACAGCAGAGGGATAGAAAAAAAATCATTACAGAGTGGTACCTCGGACAACAAACATCGAGAAATTCAGATACCGAAGAAAAAAAACTGCAAAAACAACGAAATTTAAACCGGATAACGAGTAGTCACTTCCGGGTCTCGGCCAAGCTAACAGCTATTAGCCAAGCTAACAGAGGCTAGCAGCTAACAGCCATTAGCTTGTGTTATGGAGAGGCTACTGCTGCTTTGGATCAAAGAGAAGGAAATCGCTGGTGATACTGTACCATCATTGAAGCCATTGGCCCCCGGCCAGCGGCCCCCACGGCCCGCCAGCCCCCGGCGTCAACCGCAAAAAACATTGCGTTATGAAAGAGATAGACCAGGAAGTGAACTCTGGCCCACCCGGAAGTGACTGATGTTCCCGGAAGTGATACGCAAACTAGTAGGTAGCTAGCTAATATCAGCAGCCACCAATCTAGCAACATGCTACCAACAATACAGTAGCCTCAGACATTGTTAAACAAAAGCCTATAAAACGTGTGCAGCCCACGAGATGCGTGCGTCACACAGTGAGCTGAGACACACAGCATCTTCTTCTTCTTCCCCTTTGGGCCACAGCGAATCATCTGCCTCCATCTCACCCTGTCCTCTGCATCTTCTTCTCTCACACCAACGGTTGGTGAGACACACAGCATCTGCCGTGTCATAAGTCAAGGTAAGAAGACATTCTAAATCATTTTTATAACCAATTTCATGCATTCCTTCTCATATAATTAACATAAATTCCTTTTCATATAATAATAATGAATAAATGTGCGCAGACAGGTGTGTAATATATACTTTATATGAGAGTTTGGAATGAATGAATTAATTTCCTTCAGCGAGGTAGCACTGTACATGTAGACATGATCAAGACAGGCTGCTGAAGTTCAAACCAAGCATCAGAACGGCAAAGAAAGGTAACTGACGTGTCTTTAAACGTGGTATAGTTGTTGGCTGGTCTGAGCATTTCACAATCTGCTGACTTGCTGGAATTTTCACCCGCAACCATCTCTAGGGTTTATAGACAATAGTCTGCAAAAGACAAAATGTCCAGTGAGCTGAAGTTGTCTTCAACAAGGTGAAAATACCTTGTTGATACCAGAGGTCAGAGGAGAATGGTCAGACTGGTTTGAGATGATCAAAAGGCAGCAGTAGCACTTGTTCTTCTCTGTTATATTTGGTTGAACATGCAAATTTATAAGCAAAAATAAAAAAAAATACGAGAAAAAAAAACATATATATATATACTGTATATATATAAAACTAAAAACTGTACTTAGTCCTCACTTTTTTGTTCTTTTCTTCATTTTTATCCAATTACAGAATTTGAGTGACAACTATCCTGGATTTAGTAACAAAAATTACCGCAAAATGAACTAAAAAATTATCAACAAACTAAACCAAAAAAATCTAATGAATAAGAGGACAAAAATGACCAGAAAGTGTATAAAAGGATCAAGAAAATTAACAAAAATTGGCAAAATCATCAACATGTCAAAAAAAAAAAAACAAAAAAAGAATTACTTTGTGATTGTATAATTGAATAGGCTGTTATTGTGACTAAATTATGACTGGGTTTAAATTTGCATCACATTAGTCACTGCAGCTCATTCATGAGTGAACAGCAGTCCTTGATGAAAAACGTATTAAAAGGACCCATTGTGGGTTTTTTTCACCGTTTTCACCTTGAACCCTCACAAACACCTGCTTCCGATCTACTTCTGTAACTGTACGCTCTGAACACATTATTCCGCCTGCAACGGGAACCTCTTTTTTTTTTAACTACTTTTACTGGCAGCATCGGGCGAACGTTCGATGAAACTAGGCCATTTAGGCGACGCGAATACAAACTGTGCTACAACATAACTTTCCTATAAAGAAAAACAAACCTGTCTGCTGGAAATACACTCAGAGAAACACACAAACACATGCAGTACCTGGGGAGAGCAGGCAGATGGCCATGAGCAGCACATGCTCCTCCTCATGCAGGTTGAGTTTCTTCAGGCCGACCTGGAACTTCACCAACGGCTCCAGCAGCTCCAGAGTATGACCCGCTGCAGACACACACACATTCGCCATCAGCGCTCCGGTTTCCACAGGTGTCACACTCACGTTTAATGCCGTTTAAGACCTTTGGAGATTGTTTTCAAATGGACAAATGATCCTGTACTGTTCCAGGCTGCGGGTAGTGCACATGTACACCACCAGTCAAAGGTTGGACACCGCTTCTTTTTCAGTGTTCTTTTCTTTACTTTTGTTGTCATTTTCAACATTGTACATTAGTGCTGAAGGCATCCAAACTGTGGAAGAACATATATCCATGTGGGACGTGTGGTTGCTGGTCGTGGAACCGTCCTGTCTCTCTGCTCGTTTCTTTTGTCTCTCCTCTGTCCTAATCATAACCAGTCAAGGCAGATGGCCACCTACACAGAGCCCAACATTTGATGACAGCTTTGAATTCTCTCATCAGTTTCACATGGTAACCGCCCATGGGTTGCCTTATTAATGGTGATGTCTACAGTATTGGCAAACTAGCTGGTGGTCGGTTGTTTGTAGTGATCCGCTATATACTGTATGTCTGGTCCAGTGACCTGCTAGTCAGCACAGCTTACTAAGTCATAGACAACAACCTTAGTAACAGCATGAGTTCATGCACAAGCTTATGCTCTCACTTGTAGAGTTGAAAATAGCAACTGTAGCTTTTGCATCCACAGGATGACCAAGGAGAGTCTGCGTTTCAGATTCCTTCAAGAGAACAGACGAACTAGCTTGACAACCGTTAAGTTGTTGACTGGCAGGTCCCAAAATTACCAAAATATTACCAACATGACCTGCCACTGTAAAAGCTAGCTACCGAAAATGCAAACAAAAATGAGGAATGTAATCAAGAACATAAACACATAATCCACCAACTGACCAAGAACAAACAAAATAACCAGAAAAAAAAACAAAAATTACCAAAATACTGCACAAATTGAATACAAATGAAGGCAATAGTCAATATACTGAATAAAGACGAATAAGATAACCACAAAAAATGATAAAAGGCTGAAAATAATGAAAAGACTGACAAGATAAATGAAACAAATGATCAAGAAAATGTACACAAATGACCAAAATAATGCACAAATTGAATACAAATCAAGACAATAGTTAATAAACTTAAGAAAATGAACAAAAATGACCCAAACAATGCACACATTTGCGAAAAACAAATGATATGACACAAAATGAACAAGTCACTGCAAGTACAAAGTGAAAAAAAAAAAAAACATTAAAGTTCAGCATTTTAAACTTTCACACAGAAGGGCTTGACATAGTCCAACAAAATTATTGGAAATCAAAATAGATTAGCCTTTACAAAAGAACTTTTAGATACCACATGATGTTGATCTACTAATGCAGGAGATCATACCGTAAAGTGTTTTTATATTCACTTATAAAGCAGAGCCTTCATCCAGAGCCGAGCTTCAGAGAGGCAGCCTGCCCTGCATGTGTGAGTGAATAAACACTGAGTGTGCATTTGTGGCCGCTTTATTGCTTCTATGAAAATACCTGGACTCGAAACCTTGCAGTAATGTGCAAGTGTGCATAGAAAAGCAAAGTGTTGGTGATCCTTATAAGAATCTTATATAAGGTAGAGTGGGAAGAAAAAAAAAAAAAAAAAAAAAAATCACAGCTGTGCCATCAGCTGCAACAATGAATGCTCCTCTGTCCTTGAGAGCGCACAACAGATGGGAGAGTCCATGTGTATCGTTCATGGAAACGCGAGGGAAACAAGGGCTCAGTGTGTGGACAGGATCAACGAGAAAAGCTCCTAAAAGGGCACATTTCACTTAATTAAAAAGAAAAAAACAAATAGAGTTATGCCAAGTCCACACCAAATGTAAAGTGAATTTTTTTTTTTCTTTTACACATACAACTAAATGCAAAGACACACAGACTTGATTTGCTACTAGATCCCAATGCAGTCGTCGGCCTGGCTGATTATCGGGACCAGCAGTCTGCATATTGTCAGGTATCTGTATCAGAGTTTAATTTTACAGATCACAGATAAAATTTAATTAAAATGTGCTTTACTTTAGCTCCACTGCAGCTGTGCATCTCCCCGTGGTGTGTTTTCATACACTGAATATACAGAGTAAGTGTGACATCATCCTTTCTGTTTCTGTTTTCTGATCTGCTGCGTCCAGTCAAGTTGTCCCTTCCTGAATGACATTTTGGAGACAAAAACTGGATGTAACCATATTTGGAGAATGATGGCAGAGCTATGGGAGCATAGTGTGTCAGGGGTCTTATGGATAAGCTAATACTAAATGCTAGCTTACGGACTGTAAAACTTCACTAAGCATTGCCAAACAAAGTCGTTAACACTGAACCACACAGTCCAGCGTCTGTCAGGGAAAAATACTAAATAGAAGCTACAGCTACAAAGGTCCGATCTGACGGTCAGATCATCAGCACACCAAAACAAAATGTTAAAGATGGACCAGATCCCTTATTAGAGGGTCCAAATCAAATGTTTGAGACCATGATGACTCATGACAAAAATGTATTCATGTTCTATTTCCAGAGAGAAGCCTAATGTACTTGTATGGGAGTCATTGTTTGTTGGAGTCCGGTGAAATACTGCCAGCAGTATTATAACTAAGTTACATCCACATTGGCCTCACCGTGCAGCCCCAGTGCACGCCTGCTGGTTTGCATTCACCACACTGCCTCCCTTTAGGTCCCGCCCACAACACCATCCACATGGCTACATGTTACACAAGTGCTATCAACCATGAAGCCTTTGTACAACTGACATGCAGAGACTGTGTGGAGCAAGAAAGACAGAGTCTAAAGTGCAGTTTGTGGGACTGACACTGCACGGTAAGTTAAGGACGTTCCAGTCCTCCACACTGAAATAAAAAATAAAAAAGAAACACACACAATCCTGTGAGATATTTCTATAATGACAGTTTCCTGTGCATACCACTGAAAGTAGAGTGATAATGATGTTGCATAGATAACTTAAACCTGCATTGTTGATGATAATTTAAATATGGAGTGACAGTTAATGTTGCAGCTTTAAATACTAGCAGTCAAATGGGCAGAATTCTTAATTGTCTAGAGGGTAAGAATGGGATGATTCAGTAATGATGCCTAAGACTGTGTCATTCTCATTCTTTCTTTATAAAACGTGTATAGCTTAGTCCCCACTTCAGGTAGATTCAGCTCTGAGGTGGGATTCACTATGCCATCACAGGGCTACTGAGAGTGTGTTTGGTTTCTGTGTGACAGTGAAGTGAAAAATAAGAACGAAGGAAGAATGTATGTATGTATCTGTCTGTCTATTTATCCACCCACCTACATGTCCATCCATCTACCCATCCCCCCTCCCTCCATCCCTACCCTTGGTGACGTCATTGATGCAGTATTTGAAGTCGGGTCCTCCGCAGCTCCAGGACATGTCTTCCAGACTGAAGGACTGGTTTGAGCGCAGCATGATGATCTCAATGGCGCTTGACTTCAACAGGGCAATCTGGTCCTCAGCAGTCAGGTCTCTGCAACACACAGAGAGGACGGATTAAAGCGAAACCATCAGTACACCCACACAGCCTGCAGGTCACTGTCTGCAGAGGCGATGATTTATTCACACCATTTCCAGAATTAACATTAGATTCTAAAAGAGTGTCATGGGAATGCTGCTCAGACTGGTGGACCACTTTCCTTCAGTGACACTGACCTACATCTTTCGTTTGCTCTTTTTGTTCCTCTGCGTTCCTTTTGTAATTAGTGCAGAACATTATATTGCTATATTCTATAAGTACTACATTTACTGTACTGTAAATACAAGAACTTATTGGGTACATTACAGCAGCAACATTAGACACTTATCCAGCGTAATATCCAAGAGATGTGGCGTCTTCTCAGGAAATACTGCCATGATACCTCATTTTTAAAAGAAGCCTCAGGTAATACAGTAGCCATTTATGTTGTTCTATCTCAACCCTCTTCTTTTGTCTCTCCTCTGTCCACTAACCCCAACCAGTCGAGGCAGATGGCCGCCTACCCTAAGCCCCAAGTTCTGCTGGAGGTTTTTCTCTTCTGTTAAAAGAAGTTTTTCCTCCCCGTCGTCCTTGTCTTGCTCTCGGTGGTTCTGTTGGGTTTATCCTCACGAGGTCTCGGCCTTGAATTGTGAAGTGCCTAAAGATACTCGTCCATTATGATTGGCGCTGTACAAATAAAGATTGAATTGAACTGAATTTATCTAGATAGTCTTAAATGTTAAAGACATAAAGATGTACATCATTGAATACTGAACATATCTTTCTCAATCTGATTTCATTTTAAATTTAATGGTGCACATTTAACAGAGTATACATTAAACTAAAAAAACTTTACAAAACATAGAAAATAATGCAGAAGTTAAGCAGAAATGAAGAAAACGCACAACATGATCAACATAATATTAAAAATGAACAAAAACAGAAGAAAATATTCAAGTGAATTAACAAAAATAAAATGAAAATAGTCATGATCAAAATTAACAAAAGGTGAACGAAAGATTCAAGAAAATGAACAAAAAGGCACAACATTTTAACAGCTCAGCTCTTATCTGATCTAAACATGTTTATAAGAGCATGGAAACATTTTTTAATACAGCACAATTATCTGTGAAGTTCCATAATTCTGTAAAGGATTTTACAGATTCATTTGTCAACAGAGTACTAAGAACATACATGAAAAGTTGATCATTTTTTCCACTTTTTTCCTCAATTGCTGTTTAAAAGAGTGCCCGATTTTAACAGAGCATTTCAAAGCGTGCTAATTTTATTCAGAGACAGTACCGTATTTTCCGCACTATAAGGTGCACCGGATTATAAGGCGCAGTGTCATATTTGGACAAAATTGACGGCGTTTA